>VMRN01000012.1:6217753-6341085 GCA_010277015.1 Poeciliopsis turrubarensis | reverse complement strand
TGTGTGTCTCGAGTTCAATTATAAAGATCACCCATTGAAAAAAAGAAATTTAAAAAAGTAATATAATTTTTTATTTTTTTTTTAAACCAAAGATCAATTTCAAGATTTTTTCGTGTCTGGGTTTTTTTTTTTTTTTTCAAATGAGTAAATAAGTAGGTTGTCGTCATTAATCCTTAATTTCTGAGAAATAAAAAAAAAAAAACATGATTGCACAAATATTGATTGAAATGGTTGGTATTGGAGTGAAAAATCAGGTACAAAAACAACACTGACCCACAGACATTATTGCTGAACCTCAGAAACGAACATAACAGAAGGGTTAATAATCCAC
The DNA here is from genome assembly GCA_010277015.1 of Poeciliopsis turrubarensis. NCBI lineage: Eukaryota > Metazoa > Chordata > Actinopteri > Cyprinodontiformes > Poeciliidae > Poeciliopsis > Poeciliopsis turrubarensis. Next base: position 6,340,754 of record VMRN01000012.1, on the reverse strand, counting down.
AGCAAAAGACAATGTGTAGGAAACCCTTTTCTGATTCTGGGGGAAAAAAAAAAAAAAAAAAACAAGGAAAGATTCCTATGTGTGCTTCAAGTCAAAACATAAAACTGTTTGAGGCTCAGATTTTCTTTCCCCACCATCCCCAAGTTAACTATGAATTCATAATAGATATTTCAAGAGATATTTCTACAGATTCAAATGTGGGATCTATAAAAACCAGAGAAATCAAAGACAGATGGAACATGAGGCAAATTGATGGACGCAAGACCCAATAAAATTTCTTTCATTATTTTCCAAATTCTGTTTTATTTTTCTGACTTCAATTTAAACCATGTTTATTGACCTAGAAGGTGGAAGTAGACACTTCCATGGTGATCTGGAAGAGTTTTTATTTATTCAATCCGTCGCAGACCATTAAATGTAATGTTTCTTGCCGGTACAGTGATGGGTTATTGAAATAATTGTCAACTAATTGAGGAATTGCAATTACTGAAAATATAACAACTAAATTGTTAGTTATCCATTAATCGTTAAGTCGTGTGGCGTTTTCCAACCCTGGCTGCATGTTTTAGATGTTTCCCTGATTTAAGACACCTGATTCAGAAATTTGCAGTTCAGTAACAGCCTGTTAAGTCAGCCAACAATTGAAATCATGTGTGCCTTATTAGAGAAACATAAACATGCGGAGCAGTGTCCCTGGAGGACCGGGCCTGGGAAACACTGAACTAGAGTATTACAACTCAAAAAAAGAAAAAAAAAGAAGAAGAAGAAAACCTGCATTGCAAAAGGCAACACAGCAGACGGCGACATTTGTTGAACTTTCACATACAGACTCAACACGCGCGAAGCAGCAAGGACGAAACGGAGCCTTACTTGTGGAGCATGGCGATGGCGTCTCGGGTTTTCACTTGGTCGAGGCCGAAGGTCAGGGAGAACCGGCGCGCCAGCTCTTTGATTCCGCAGAACGCGGAGGAGGAGCGGTCGAACCCGTGACCCAGTTCAGACAGCATTTCGTTAAACAGCTGCAGGACACGCAGGCAAACAAACATCGAAAATGTCCGAACGTTAGATAGAACACTGAAAATTCGAAAAAACAGCATAAAATTTCGAACGGGCTTCATAGCAGCCGCCGAGCCAAAGCGAGCGGGTTCACCGACCTGCTGCAGACTAAGAATCAGCGTCTTGGCACACTGGATCTTGTCAATTTGCCGAGTCTTGCTCATGGTCTCCTTGATGATGTCGCCATAATCGTTGTAATACTGAGAAACGGAAGACAAAACGCCGCTGATTCAGCTTTTGTTTGTGCAAATTCCCATTAGCGTTACTAATATTACGACGAAGAATAAAAGTAAAACTCACTCTCATGTACTGCTTGAAGATGTCCGCTCCAGTCCTCATTTCTACCACACAGTAGATGATGAGCTTACAATAGGCAGCCAGGAGGTTCCTCCTCTTGTGCAGAGCTTCGATCTTTACCGCCTCGTCGTCCTGCTGGCCATCTAAAAGTAAAAAAAAAAAAAAAAAAACACCAGAAGATCAAACATGAGGAGTTCACTGCGGCAGCTGCAGGCGATCTGGAAACTCGGATCTGAATTCGCACCTGTGCTGTTTGTGTCGTCGTCCTGGTCGATGAAGACGTGGTTCAGGATGAAAGACAGCAGTTCCGACTGTAAGGAGTCCTCTGGCGAATAAACCAAAGGCTCCAGGTGTTCCCTGCCCCCCGAGACCATCTGATGGCTGAAGATGAGCAGAAGGTCACACAGGATGGTGAACGCCTGTTGGAGCAGGACGAGAAAATGTTACGCGCAAGAACGTCTACGAGTCGAGCGGAGTGTGTGTCGCAGGTTTTCCTCCCGTCCCGCGTCACCTGTTCTTTGACGGCCGTGTTGACGTTGGTGAGGTAGCGCTGGCACATCATACAGAAAGCCCTCATCTGCTTCCTCAGGTTGACCATGTCATCCTGGCGGCAAAATAAACCCACTTTATTAAAGACGCTCAACTGCCACGCATGTTTCTCCTCGATTTAACTTCAAAACGAAGCCTGAAAGGCCTCACCTTTCTTGAACTGCCCTCGGACAACTTAGCCAGCTGCCACAGGATGACGTAGTGGGTGCACTGCAGCGAATGGATGACTATCTGCTCAGGAAAAAAAAAAAAAAAGACAAAGATGATCAGTAATACTGTATTTAGACTCCATAGACTCTTAAATCTTTTCACATTGTGCTGCAAGAGCACAAACTTTAAGGTGTGTCAGCAGAATTGTCTTTTTCAAAGAGTTCAAGTGAAGTCAGAGGAGATGAAGAGCATATTCTGGTGCCTTAGTTTTCAAGGCCTATCACACATGCTCAGTTGGATTTACACCTGGACTTTGACTATGCCACTTAAAAACATGAGTGAGCTTTTGATCAGACTCTAGGATTAGGATCATTGTCTTGCTGAGAAACTGAACCTCCACCAAGTCTGTCGCACAACAAATTAAAATGAGTTGATCATTTCCATTCTGACGATTAATATTTTTACAGGGGGACTTTGTTTACGTCGACATTACAATTCATTTTTATTTATGGTTTCTGTTGTGTGTTTTTGTCTCTTTTTTTTTGTTTGTCATTTTCAGTTATTTTATTTTGGACATTTTAAATGTCTTCTGGTGTCAAGAGTTGTTTACAGAGTTAAGTTTGTTGGTCTTCGAGAGGGAAAACTTGCATCATTATCAACATATTAGTTGAAAACGGCATCAAAACGACAATATTATCATTTATCAAAATCGTTTCTAGGACTACTTATCGTCCAGCAAAGTTTTGAGTCATATTTCAGTCTCTAGTGTTTTTTGGTTTATCTGCCTTCTTGCCCAGGTTGACTGCATCTTAATAGCTCTATTTTTGAAAACCATTTCCCAATTATACTCTGCTGTGTGTTGGACCATCAGGTAAAAATGCATTACAGCTCGATAAAAAGGGAAGAACGTGGTAGAGTGTGAAATCTTTTGAGACGCGCTGCAAGCGGCTGTGGATGTTTCATTACCTGCTCAGGCATGTCTCCGTTCTCTATACCCGTGTTGAGCAGCTTGAAGTTGCTTGTAAAGAGGTCCCACCCTGACAGGTCGTGTGCACTGCGACAAATAAAACACCACCGAATGTTAACGATGCTCTAAGATGGAGGAAAGTCGCATCGGCACGGCGATGTGGCGGTGGGGTCATACTTGTGAAACGCGGTGATCCTCTTTAGAGTCGACAAAACCTGATAAGCATCATCTTCATCCGCATCTTCACCCTGGTGAGAGATGTATTGTTATAATTCAACTATGTAGAGCGAGAGAGAGAGAGAGAAAAAAAAAAAAAACAAAAGCGTGTGTCAAACTCGAGACCTGAGGAACAAATCTGGCCCACCATCGCTTTTACTTCCGGAAGGATGCAAAATCGGATAATTGTTTGCTAAAATATTAGTCTCTTAATGAAATCAAAGCCATTTTTAACTATATACTGGAGAATTACATCAATCCGTGATTGCGGAAATGTGTGCAAAATGAACACATTCTTCATGCAAAAGCATCCATGTGAGATTATTGGCAACTTTCTGCAAAAATGATCAAAACCATTGGGTTTAAGCGACTGCCGACTCCAACCTGCAGGGGGCAGTGTTACTTCTACAATGCTGCTCTGTTTTACCCAATGTGAACTTATCATCAGTCATCGACATGGCGAGTAACAAGGAGTCACATTTACCAACATGCATGAGTGCAAAATTTCTTGAAGATATTTCTATTTTAGCTCCACAAAAATCAATGATTTTGATTGGAAAAAAAAAAAAAAAAACAAAATTCACAGAAAAAATGTCAAAATTTTAGTGGAACTTATCAATGTGGGGGAAAAAAAAGAAGTCATTTATTAATATTTTAGCAGTTTACAAATGGATTTTTATTCCATGTGCTTGAGAACATTCATGATCTGGATGTGGTCCAAAGTGAAAATGAAAGTTTTGACTCCAAAGCTCTGGATGCTGATAAAAAAAAAACGCCTCCAGGAAGACGCGGCTCCTACCTCTTGTAGAAAGTCCTCCAGTAGCCGGCTGAACTTATCCACCAGCTCGTCCAGGAGCTGCGAGCGAGCGATGTCTACCCTGTTGAAGATTGTGAACTCCTCGTTGCAGAGGGCGTGGTACGTCTTGGAGCACGACTCCAAAACTTCAGTGTCTGTGTGCTTCTCCACTATTTCCTTGATCTGACGCAGCAGGGCCTCCAGGTGCTGCGGAGAGCCGTAAACAGATCAATAGCCGACGCTAACCGCATTTTCTGGAGGAAGAATCTATTAGTAACAATAACAAGAGGGAAGCCGGAACAATTCGCCTCGGGCCCGGTGGTAGAAAGCAAGATTATTGGATCGGTGAGATAACACGAGCCCGCGTGTTTTCAGTGTCCCGAGCCATCGGCTTGATCGTTTATCCTGGAAAACAAACCTGCCCCGAAGGAGCCGGGGTTTTTATTAAAAAGGAAGGGATCGATTCATGTAAAGTGGAGCCACCTGGGCGTTGTTCTTAGAATAATAAAAAGATACAAATGCTTTGATAAACAGGTCGGCCCGTTTTCCCCTTCCGGGCTGATAAGGTTAAATTTGACCTTTACGGGGAAATCTGATGAGAAACGATTCAGCAGGAAGAGCTGAGAGATTCCCTCACACCCGCTGCCGATGAGTTTTAATGCAGTAAAGTGGAGTGACGTAAAATATCAATAAGCGTCTCGAGTTGAACCTAAAGCTTTGATTTTGAAGCTCACAATAAAGATTGCTAAGAAAAGCATAACTGGAATGAATAAAATGGGGTTTTTTGTAAACACTGGCTGCCAAATTAAACAATACAGTTAGAAACGTAATTGAATTAGAAAAAAAAATTATTATTTTTTTTTTTAAATCATTTAGTGGTAGACGTGTCCTGTTTTCCACATATATTTTTCTGCCAACATAAAAAATGAGCATCTTTTGTGCATAAATGAACACAAAAAAAAGTTGTACGTCTGATGAAACCGCTGTTGTGACATCATTTTGTTAAATTCACATAAATAAACCCGTCTTACCTTCTCCAGACGTCCTGTGGTGTAAATCTCCAGGTCAAAGTACTGAGGCAGCTGTAACAAGTTAGTCACCTTCTCTGCGTCGACAGCGTACTGCGAGGGGATATTATTTATATTTTTCATTTTTTGAAACAATGTGTGTCAGAATCATTCTTGGTAGAAACAAAAGTGGGATGCGGCGTTACCTTGGCCAGTAGAGGCGGCAGAGCCACGGCGAACAGCTCCGTTATTCGTGTCCGATCGTCCAGCTGGGTTTTCTTCTCTTTCGCCGTCATCACCTGATCAGGAATTGGAAACCAGTTAGAAGACAGTCTACGACACTGGTTTGCTTTTATACGACCTTAAACGCTCCTGGATGGAAAGTCAAAGCAACTGAAGATGGTGGCAAGCGGGACGCGTTTTAAATGTACAAAGATCCACTTTAAATCTATATGCCAACTGTCATAGACTCAGATTAGCAGCATTCCTGGACCGTTAGGAAAATATGAAAGAAAAAGAAAATATAGAAAATGGACAGAAGGAAGGGGAGCAAAAAAAATGAAGTTAAAACAAATAAGGGTAAAAATGAAAAGAAAGAAGGAAAGAGGAAGATGGGAAGCCAAAGGAATAATGGCAAGTAAAAAGTGAAGTATAAAGAGAAGGAAGGAAAGACAGGGAAAGAAAGGAAGTAAAATAGGAAAACAGAAAGATCAAGGCAGCAAAAACAAGCTACAAAAGGAAGAAAGATTGGTCCAAAAAATGAAGGAAGTTTTAAAGCTTACGAAAAAATAAAAAATAAAAAGACTGTCCAGAAAAAAAGAAAATTCCACACGCCATCATTTTCCCACATGTGCATTCATGTCTAGAAAATACAGGAATCATAATCCTGTATTCTTCTCAGGAATACGAAAGAAAGCATCCCTCCTACCCTCTTGCCTGTTCCTCTTCCAACAGGTGGATGGCATTCAGCAGCCTGACGCACAGTGCACAGCATGATTTCAATCAAAGCTGTTTCTTGTCTATCTGTAAGAGCTACACACACACAAACAATCAGCTTCATTTGGACGACATTTCTGCTTCAGGAATGTTTTTAGTGCAGGACGTTGCGAGGGAAAAGGAGGCGTACCTTCCTCTCCTGGCATGGGGTCGTCCAGCAGTAAGCTGATCATACACTCCCAGTCTTTCAGTAGCTCTGCACCACATTCCCAGAGGGAGTCCACCAGGTAAGCCGCGTGCTCATGGAGCTGAAGGACGGGAAGAGAGAGAGAGAGAGTCAGACGTGCACGAAGTGGACAAATGTGCTGCGGCCAGAGAACAGGAAGTGAGAAGCCTACCTCGCTCTCCAGGAAGAAAAAGACAGTGGTCTTAATGAGGTTGGCGTTGGGGCTTTGCCGGCCTCTTCTTTTCGGGGCGCCCTCTTCCTCTGGTTCTCGCTGACTGAACAATCTGCAAGGAAAATGCTTCGTCAGCGAGAGTCTCGCATCTGTTTTTTGGGTTTTTTTTTTTTTTTTAAGAAGAAAAACAGGCAATGGCTCAGTAAGTTTTGACGTACTTCTTGTAGAGGAATTCTCCAGCTGCGACTGCAACCGGCCTGTGTGCCGAGTAGACCAGGTGGTAGACGCTCTCGCAGTCCTCGGGCGTCAAGACCTCATCCGTGCTACTGCAGAGACGAACACCAGCAGCGTTACCAAACCGCTCGCAGCTATCCGAAGCGGCAGGTTTTCCAAAACCTTTTCCCACCACTTTAAGTTCCTTTTACCAACGTGCCAGCAGTTTTTTTTGTTTTTTTTTTCCATGTGTGCAATGGTTTCTACTAAAACTTTTAAAGACCGTTCAGAATGGAATTGCGCGCCAGAGACGCAGAACGTTCTGTGGCGACATTCTGCATCGCCGCAGAAGTGTGCAAACGTCATCCCTCCGACTGGGTAATAAATTCGCACTTTTCCACGATAGACGCAAAAATGTTAACGAGCTGGCTGGCTAGCAGGGGAAGCCGTCTCGGGCAACACAATGCAATGATGTCTGAGTGTGACTCAAACTTTTGCCTGACAGGAAACGATCCACAATTTGAAAATAAATGAAAGCATAAACAGAACGTACAAGACGGTATAGTCCTGACGTGACAAAGTTAGAACCTGTGTTCCAACTTATTGTGGAACACAGTGAGCATAAATATGCTCATTCCTTGCAGCATGAAGATTTTTCTACTGAAGGGTCGGCTCTTCTTTTTGAACCATGAAAGAAAGTGATCAGTCAGAAAGTCCATATACTTTGTTGAGGTCATTTTCACACCTTCATGGACTCTGAAGGGGCCGACCAATGATTCCAGCCCAAAGCATGATTCCACCACCTCCTTGCTGACGTCACAGCTCTGTTGGGATGTGGTGGCCGTCCACCACCGATCCACTACTGCGTCCATCTGGACCATCCAGGGTGGCGCAGTGGTCATCAGTGACCACTGTTAATGTCTGAACATTAATCTTCATGTACGGCTGGGCCCACTGCCACCGTTTCTGCTTGTGAGCTCTGGTTAGGGGCCCAATAGTCGGTTCATGCACCGCAAGCCTCTGGAGGATCCTCCACCTTGAGGTTCCAGAGGCTCCAGCAGCTTCAAGTAACTGTTTGCTGCTTTGTAAGGGACTTTTAACAACTGCTCTCTTAATCCGATTAATTTGTCTAACAGAGACCTTCCTCATTATGCCCATCTTTGTTCAGTATCAGCCACAAATCTCTTCACAGTATGATAACGCTTCAGTTTTTCTCAAATATCTAGTGTTTCCATATCTTGTCATACGGCTCTACACTATCTGATGATGTACGTCAGCAGAGATCTTTTCTCTTTCCCACATTGCTTGAAACCTGTGGCCTGCTTAATAATGTGGAACATCCTTCTTCAGTAGATTTCCTTTAATTGAGCTCATCAGACAAACTAATCAACCAGCTCTCTGAAATTAATCATAGTGACTCAAGAGGCCCTGACACACAATACCATGTATAAATTTAATAGCACAACAAAAAAATATTATCTTTATGACACTTGTATCCAATTTTCATAATAATCTGGAACACAGTGTACTTGAGTAGATCGCCCAGAACTGCACCAATTAATTGGTTAGTGAAAACTTTCCTTGGTTTGCTCAGATAGACGGGTTAAACACTGAAAAATCTGATTTTTCCCCTCTTTATTAAAAGCATCAAAACAAAGCCTGGCTGCTGTAATTATTAATAAAGAGCAAGAATACAAAAATATCCTCAGCTATAATAACTTGGAAATGACTAATAATCTTTGTCTGTATTTACTCTCTGTTCTTGCTTTAATCTTTATACCAATATAAAAAATTAAAAAGAAATCAAAGTGCAATAATAATTGTAACATTTAAACTGCTTCAGGAACAACAGTTGTTTTTCTGCTTTAAATAACAGCAAATGAATCACATTTCAGAATTTTTGTCTGAAGCTCATGGAAACCAATTGATTTATTTCACGCCTGCCCGTCCCTCCATTTTAAAACTAACGGACTTACTTTAAGACTAGTGTGAGCAGTTTAATCGCTTGTACTGCGACATCATATTCCTTATCGAGAGTCATGGAGACGATCCGATCCTAAAGAAAAAATTTAAATAAAGAAAAGAGTCTGGGTTAATAAGTCATTCGTCACAGTAAAAACACAGTAATATGCTCAATGTGTGACTTTCCCCATTCTTAGGGAAACTAAAATCAGAACTGCGGTTTTAAAGTCGTCCAGCAGGTGGTGCTGACCTTAAAGCGGCTGGTGAAGAGCTCCAGTCTTGCATTGAGCTCTCTGTTGTGGTAGAGGCCCTGCAGAGCTGTCAGACACTTCAGACGTACCTCCCCTTGCTGAAACCAAGTCAGAAACAGCGCGGGACATTCAAACTTTTCTTTTTTTTTTTTAAATACATACGCGAAATACATATTTAAACCTGCAGTCTACAAATTTACCAATAACAGCAGCAAAGGTGAATCTGAAGAGCACGGTACCTTATCATGCATCGTCCATCCCACGTACTTCAGATAGCTGTCGTTGAGGAAGGCATCGCTGTACAGTTTCATCCACACACCGATCTCCTCTATGCAGATGGCCCTGATTTCTGCTATCGAGTCTCTGTAGGCACAAGAATCCGTTCAGAAAAGAGGGTGTCTAGATTTTGGGTTTCTCTTCTCTGCGACAAAAGGTTTCATTCAGAGACGTACCGATATCGGTGAACGAACACGCCTTTGAAAATTGCATTCATCATGTTCTCGATTTCGTCCTGATTTTCTTGGAGCTGAAATGAAACGGAATAAAAAAAAATTTAAAAGAAGGTGAATAAACAGCAAGTCAAATGGGAATCCTGAATGATGTTAACTAGAGGGGTTGAAACAAACCATGTGTGACGGTTCGCAATGTCACACCTCTGCAAACTGAGCTAACAGATGGATGCCTGGTTGTATGGACGCTGTTGTATAACAAACTGGAATCGCATGCTAAAAAAAACCCTACAGCAGCTGAGCTCTACTACCAACTGAGTTACAGTTTTATCTAGAACAACAACAACAAAAAAAAACTTCATCCAATCAGCATCGGACTTTGATAAATAAGATCACTTTACACTTCCTGGTTGATCAGAACATTAGCATTTTTATTTGCTCGCGCTACTAAACCGACTGCAGAGCTAAACAGGCCCTTCAGCACCAACTACAGAGCTGGGAGAGGGCTGAAGGAGACGGACGACCAATCAAAACGTTGCACTCCTGAATTTGTTTTGCTCCTAATCTGCCTAGTTCACGGCCAAAAGCGTTTCCAAACTGGACATTAATAACATAAAAGATCCTCCAGCCTGGCTATCTAGCTGTGGAAAACCACACATCTTTTTTTAGCAGAGTTGGTGGGAAAACCTCTCTGAGGAGTTTTGCTTTTAAGATGTCTTTCGCAAACCTCCATCACCAAAAGTCAGAAGAAGTGCGATATAGTTTAACTGGTGAAACTCAACTCATGATTCACAAGCTGATCTATAGTTTCCGCAGTAAGAGGGAACCAGTAAATGTTGCATTAGTATTAACACAGTGCTAGGGGAAGAGTCGTACACGACCGCACTTTATTATTCACCCACACACTTACTCTCAAATTACAGCTCCACATTAGAGCTGCAACAACTACTCAACATGAATGGTGTCGACTGCAAAATAAAAAAAAAAAAAATACGTTGATGCAAAATATAACAGTGAATTCATCTTTTGAGTATGTATAGTTTCGGGGGGGGGGGGGGAAACGTCATCTTAACAGCAAGGGAAATTCACTCCTTCAATATCAGCACTGCACTGCATTTCAGCAACATCACATGATCAAACAACTACGACATGATCAACAACCTCCCCACAAAAAGTTGGAAATAAATATTCGAGAAGTTTTTTTTTTTCTTCCTCCAATCAGATTGATACGGATTTAAAAAAAAAAAAAAAAGATTAGTATTGGTCGATACATATGTTGGTGCCGACACATCGTGCATCCCATTTCTGTCTTTCTGGAAATGTTGCTGAATATTTTCTTTCGAGATCAGCTACAGCAGCAGGGAATGTTGCGATGGGTTTTTTTTTTTTTTCCTTCTTCTCCGCCACAACTGGTGTCATCATGAGCCACATTAGCATGCAACACCATTACAACTAAATGGAGGGGGGAATGAAGGGAGGGCACACTGGTTTGTTATGTTGCTTCAGTATTTAGAAGCCGACTGAGCAGGAGAACGCGGTGAAGCCAATATGTACGTAGGCAGCATTAGTTCGTATCCTCCAGGTGGTTTACTGCTTCCCTGTGGCACTACTGACCTTCTAATGTTGCTTTTCTACTGATTATTGGTTATTTAGCCAAGTGAATGCAGTATTTGAAAGAAATACTCTGGATGAAGAAGACCAGTCTGGAACTGCCTTCTTTTGTGGCTCATTGATATTAACTTTAACCAAATAGCAAGAGCAGCCACAGAGCCAGAAGATGACTCATTATTCTTTGGTCACAAAGACATATGCACTCACTTCAGTCTCACATTCTCAAAGCGAAACTGTAATGTGCGACTATAACTTGGCCGGTTTATGGATGCGCTTTTGAAAGTTCTCGTTGGGCGTGCGCAAGGGTTTTATACGCGACACGTACGTTGGCGCCCAAGCGTTCAATATCTCAACTATAAACCTAGCTGTGTGGCCACATTTTTCGAGGTTCATGCTGAGCGTACAGGAGCGGAGGAAGCGATGAGGCCTTTATGCTTTACGTTTACGTTGGTGCAATATTTGCTGAAAAGACAGCCGTCATACTAGCACACCTGCTCTGGACGAGCACCTTGCAAATAGACCATTTCGAATGAAAGACGGCCTGCAATCCACACCTAGGTTAGTGTGCTATATACCTAGCTTAACCAGTCTTCACCATCACCGTTAGTGGTGTATTACAAAAAAATCTTTTATAAAACAAGCAAGTGATGTTTAGCTTACAGTCCAAGTAATGCCTATAATGGAGGAAACCCAAGCACAAAATGCATGCAAAACGAAACTTTCCGAACAACAACATGCAACATTGAAACAAACTGTACAGTGTTTTACCTATTGCTACTACACCAACAACTTCCACTAATATTATTATATGCTCTTCTATTCGCATCGAAACACCTTGTGATGTCCGCAGTGCTCACCTCTTTACGCTTTTGAAGGAGAAGCTCCAGCCTGTCGTTTGCTCTTTTAGCGACCATTTTATTCCTCTCTGCTTCATACTGGCGCTGGGTGTTGTCCATGTTGATGCTCAGGTTTAGAGCTACATTCACCAGGGCGGTCATCAGCTTCATGGCTGTCAGGAAGGACAAGAATGACGGAGACAAAAGTTGATGCAAAGCAATGTGTGTGAATCGATGTACAAACACCAAAACTGGCTCGACTGACTCGGACCAGTGAGAAACTCGAGAATGGCATCTTCCCCCCCTCCCCCAAATCGCCACACTAAGATCTACCAGGTTGTGCTGACAAATCTTTTCAGTGTTTCCATGTTGTGTTTGTGAGTTTTAGTCGTTGTCTGTAGAGGTAGAAAAGTTGAACTTTTGGGAACTCCATACATTTAAATATAGATACCACTGTGCTAACAGCTAAAAAAAAAAGAAAAATAGAAAAAAAAAAGATCCTAAAGCAAGTTCAGAATGTGAACTCCATAATTGTTTTGCGTTTGTGTTAAACCAGTAGTGCCAGGAGTTGGACACCAACATGTTCTGCATGTTTTAAACGTTTCTTTGGTTCTGCAAGTCTGAATCGAATGAATGGGTCATTAGCAGGCTCCAACAGAACTTGTTGGTATGATGAGGAAGAGTTAGTTAATTTATTGTAATAAGCCGCAGCAGGATTGTCAGTCTGTGTGACTGATGGGAAATATTATTAAATCCCTGGTTTACAACATCTGCTTTCACACACCAGGTGTTTTGGTTTTCCTTTTCCCAATGGCTGGATAAGTAGTCCAGTTTCTATCATTTCAATAATCAGGTCAGCATAAACCGAGGAATACACTTGATCTGTATTTTAATTTTATGTGCACAAACAGATTTCTTTCAGTATGACCAGAAATGTCAATCTGTTTATTTTCTCTTTGTTGTCATTTTGAGTCATAAAAAAAAAAAAAAAAAACTAACTAAAAACAAAAATAGTTAATTTTTTTCTCCATTTTAAATCCAGCAAAGCAAAGTTGGTTGATGTTAGACAAACATCAACCAACATCATGCACTGTGATGCACTTTTAAGGTATAACAAAAAAAAGAAATCAGCTTAGGGACATAAAATTAATGTGTTAATGGGGATGATCTAAACGTTGCTTTATTTTTAGTCAGAAACTTCAAACTGTGGTTTACATCAAAGAACCTGCAGCTCATTGTTTTTCCATGCATTAACAGTCTTTAAAACAAAGGAAACAAAAATCATGAGAACAGGCTCTTTTAAAACTGAAATAGCATCAACCAGAAAAGGCCTGACTGGTGCATCTCTGCTTCCGTTTCATCACTTCAGCTTTTAGAAGAAACTAATTCCACTATTGCAAAAAAAAAAAAAAAAAAAGCTTACTTGCAATGAAAAAAGAAATGAAAGTATGCATTTTCAAAACTTACCTGCCAGCGTTGAGGTGTGTCTGAAGGCTCGGACTTGGGAATCTGATAGTCCAGTGAGGAGGGAGATGACTGTGTCCATCATGTACTCATCATAGATGATACTGTATTGACACTGACGCACTAGCACGGAAATGAATTCACAAAAGCTTGTTTTGAACTTCTTCCACTGGGGCCCGGCTATGGTGAGAGGATAGTCGCCGCTGTCCTACAGGGGAGACCAGCAAAACAAACATACTTAAAAACTACAAAAGAAAATCTGTTTTCTGCTGTTCTTGCGGGGTTACAAAAAAAAAACAACATATAAATTAGTGGGGGGAAAAAAAACGACAGCAATGATATCTGAGATGCTTTACCTCATCGAATTCCTCTGTCATTCGTCGAATGATCTCAGAGTTCTGCATATTGCGAAACATTTCTCCCGTCACCACGCCTGACGGATAAAGTCTAGTTAGAGCACATCTGACTACGCTGCCAAGGGGAGGGATAATTTATGAAACGTGTATTTGGCATTTGACGACCTTTGAACTAACACACCTTTACATCCTGAGCACTGGATGAAGAAATTGATGAGATCTAGCAGTGCAACATCTCTGTCGTGTTTGTAGGACTCGATCCACTCATCAACGACAGACTGGGGATAAATACATTTCAAAGCATTCAAATACAGCCAGAAAACAGTTACTATTATTGTTCTACTGTCATATAAGGTTTGTTATTTTACCTGCATTGCACTCCTGCCCACTTTCACCACCTCAAACAGCATCATGTTTTCCATGCCATTCTCCTGATGGTGGCCATTTATGCGGCCTGCTCCCTTTCCACCTTTGCCTTTCTCCCCTGCCGCCTTCTTCCCTTTCTTCCCACCCTGCAGAAAGCACAGAGCGCCAAAATGAGGTACGTTTACAACTACAACTCGACTCTTTTGCTAATATCTGCTGAAAAAAGATGTCCTCATCTATGCTTTCCGTACCTTTCCTTTGGCTGTAGTTCCACTTCTTCCATCGAGATCCTCAGAGAAGTCTGTGTCTGAGGAGAATCTGGTATCTGTGTCCCTGGCAGAGGCAGGAAAAAGTAACAAAGATTAAACATTTATATCAACTTCAACATTGCCTGTAAGTTCAGGCTGGTCACAGCAAGAGACATGCCAAGGTTTTAAAAAGGTAGTTTCGAAAGCCACTACAAATTTCCAATCAAATTGTTTCGAAAGTTGCATACTGTCCAAATCAGTTGCCATTCATCACTGATAATGACTGCATTTGGCTACATGGTTGCTGTTATACAGTGTAGAGTATGTTCATTATTTCGTGAGCATCATCCACCAGCCCGAGTCAAACCGTGTTGTTCATATGACGCACAAAAAAAAGCAGTTACTTACTGAGGGTAGGCGAACTCTGGTGGTATCTCTGGTGCTGCTATCATTTCTGTAACATCTTCTGGTTAACGTCAACTTTACAACTGACTTAAGGTTATTCTCACAAATGAGACAGGGGAGGTTGCATGTGACCTAGAAAACAGTAAAAACGAAAAAAAAAAAATGTTCAAAAAGCTAATCAAGAAACGGCGTCAAATTAAGATAGCTATAATGTGATAACATTAATGGTCTCTGTAGAGAGAAACCAATTCTTAGAGAGGAGGGAGGGAAAAAAAAAAAAGTTTCACATGGTAACAGGGGGCGGACACTAACGCTACTGTCACGCTTGCTGCCCTCCCATTGGCTGCTCTCTCCTCGGTTCTTTTGGTTTACGCATAACGTCACGCAGGCAAGCAGAGAGTTTCATCCTCAAAGGCCAAATATGGTGTTGTCCATTCCGCCCCATGCATATGTAAACCAATGAAAGGGCAGGCTCGACATCAACAGGCCACAGAAAAAAAAAAAAAAAAAGAAAAAAAAGAAAG
This sequence comes from Poeciliopsis turrubarensis, assembly GCA_010277015.1. Classification (NCBI taxonomy): domain Eukaryota; kingdom Metazoa; phylum Chordata; class Actinopteri; order Cyprinodontiformes; family Poeciliidae; genus Poeciliopsis; species Poeciliopsis turrubarensis. The sequence goes on along the minus strand of VMRN01000012.1, from coordinate 6,325,697 downwards.
GAAAAAAAAGCGCCGCACGGTTGTGAAACGAGACATCCACACATATCGCGTTGAAAACTTTTTTTTGAGGTGTTTTGATTTTTTGAGGGGGATTTTTCCTAACAATGCAAAGAAATTTGGAAAAGGGTTTCCTTTGCAAATAAAGGGTTGGCATTAAAACGCCACGAAGAGACAAAATGTTCAGTCCTGGGAGACGCAAACAAACTCCTCCCGTGCCGATTTGCCGCTCTCGGGGAAAAAAAAAAAAAAAAAGGGGTCCAGCGCTACTTCCATTACAAATTACACAAACATGGATCTGAGCAAACTTCGTGAAACGATCGGAAGATTTCGACGTTCGACACGCGCAGAGCGGCGCTTTGTTAACAAGACGTGTCCCTTAGGAAGTGCTCAAAAAAAAAGGAAAGCGCAGGGAAAACATGCGTTTGGAGGCAACTTATCTCAAAACAGCGTTTCTTCAGGTGTTACCTTCACGTGCGCGTCTCCCCGCTCGCGGTGGGATCGTACCTGACAAGTCGACCCGGTTTTATGGGTGTAGACTGAAAAAAGTGGCGCCAAATCGGGCTATGCCGCTTGTAAAGTTGCAACAGAGTATCGCGGTCGAGAGAGGCGAAGCCTTGAACCGGGTCTATGCGAATGGAGGCTAACGGCGACTTTCAAAAAAAAAAAAAAAAAAAAAAAAAATCACCGTCTCAACTCCCTCCAAGCACGCCGACGCAGCTGCGCTCTTCGTCGGCTCCTGTCAAAATTGACGCCGGTGCGCAGCTGGTGCTAGCGCCACCAGCTAAGGAACCCGAGGATCTCGGCGTCTTTCCCCCCCCTCGACGTCAGCTAGTCGGGATCCGGTGAACTGAGCACGCACGACTCGGCGAGAACTCGCTGCTTGTTGTCGAACGAGCAAGGCGGCGAACATTTGCGAATTATTTCAGACGGATTTTCCAGCTAGAAACTCGTTCGCTACGTCCGTAAGACCACATCATAACAAAACAACGTAAGCTCTACTGTACTAGCCTGAGCTAAAGAGAAAAAAAAATTAGCCAATACACAATGACGCTAATCAACCATTTGAATGCGAGAATAAAGTCCGTTTTTCCCCCACGTAACACCTACAGACAAAATACGTCCCAGAGTAAGCAAATATTAATAGTTAAACTGCATTTAGCAAGCGGATAACAAGTACCGCTAGTTAGCCATGTTAACAACTAGCGCTAGCCTTACCTAAAAAAAACATCACGTCCTTGCGTCCTCCATCTTGCCTCGGGAGTTCCAGTACCGTATTGCATAAGCACCAAACACTTTGTTTACAAATAAATTGCGGGTAAATGTGTACATAAAAATGATAGAGCGCTTTTTCGTGTTACAAAATGTGTGATTTTAGCGGTTGTGCCGAAAAATAACTCCGCTAGCCAGCTAGCGACCAAATTAGCTCTGTACCGCGAGCTAGCGCAGCGACTCGGTACAAGGCAGACATCCGCGCTCTGTGCTCCTCCACAGCTAGCCTGGCTAGCAAAATACAAATCAACTAAGTTCCACATAGCTCTCCGCCATTTTACAGCTAACTTACCTTGTTGTAAAATGCAGTCGGGGCACAATCGTAACTTTTCTTATTCTTAACCAGTCTCTCGCACAATCCCGCTACAAATCTGTTAAAAAAAGAGTTTAAAAGTCGCGGTCAGAGGCAGTTTCGGACGTTCTCTCACCCCGCTCGCTCCGTAGTTCGGTTTGTTGTTTCGACGACCTAGGAGGAGGAAATCCTGGTGCAGAGCTACCACCTAGCGGCCACATCGACCCCTTTAGCAACACAGCCGATGGCCTGACATCTAGTGGCCACCGATAGGTACTACAACCGAATTTTAACGGGGAGGCTTGCCCTTATGCACAGAAAGGAAAAATTAAAGCGCACCATTGAACAGAATGGACATATAGACAAGCTTTTAACTGATTATAGACAATTTAAACCAGTAAGACTGGGAATTTACTGGATCACTTGTATCACCTTGTTTTAAAGGAGTTTATTACTCCTTTAATAAAGGAGTTTTAAAGGAGTTTATTACTCCTTTAAAACAAGGAGTAATAAACCAGAATTTCAAAAGGCCCGCAAGAACATTAGGAATATACAAAAATATCAACTCATCAGCTCTTCATTCAATGTATGTAAATCAGCTTACAACACTGATTGCAATCAATTTACTATCAATTCATTTGGCTGACCTTATGTCTGCACTCCAGAGTAAAAGATCAGGTTATGCCGCTAAGCCGCTTTAATGGATTTGCTGCCCATGCCCACATCTTATCAAGGCATCCGATTTCAAATCAACATATAAATTAGGAATATACAATACTATTTGGAATAGTTGTCAAATCTCCTGCCTAATGGGTGAAAATTGGAGTTGTTTGAAACTGCAGTCACAGTAAAGAAGTCAACATTGAAGCTATAAACAAAACACAAATGCATCTCAAGTCAAATTATGCAAGATTTATTGAGTTAATTTACAGAAAAGATTGCATGATGAAAAATGGACATATACCAACATCAAGCCATTATGATGAAATCCCATCTCAGCCTGTGTATTAGCTTATGCGATGTGAGAGGAATAACAGTGAATGAAACCTCTCGGCCACTTAACTTAGGATAAAGCAAAATTAGAGTCATCACACAAAACTAGAGAAAGGAAGAAAACCATGTTTGCCCAAAATGTGCATTCACATGCATGTTACACCGATTAAAACAAAGACACAATAACAATAGGCTAATACATACAATATACAGCTATTGTGAAAATATTGGTTCCTTAAAATATATATATGTATAATTAAAATGCATTTACAACAGTAAGTATATTACAAGGCATCTAATATACATGATATATAATATACATCAAACTAGTACATTAATTTATTTGTTTCACAACCCCTCATATACATACACACTTTTTAGGCCAACAAGGTGTTGAAGCATAGTTTCCTTATGAGTGAAAAAAAAGAGAAATGCAAACACATCAGCAGTCAAACTGTCAGTTAAAAAAAACAAAAAAAAAAAAAAAACGTCATAACCACCTTTTAATCTATTGTGTATATGCTGCTATTCTTTGTGAAAATCTAGAAATTCCCTCCTAGAAGAACTTACCTACCACACGTCCTTTAAATGATTACATCTCAAACATAAAGCAGCATCCATGACAGACAGTAGCTTCTATTTTCCCTTAAGCGATGTAGGTTTTGATTTTTTGTGTGATGGCTCCGCAGCAGATCGGACACTTAACGAGCGACTCCGAGCACTGCTTGCAACTGACCAGATGACCGCACGGGATGAAGACGATGCAAATATCCCTGTCCATGCAGATTTTGCACTGTTTTTCCCTCTGCAGCTTCATCAGTTTCTCCATTGGGTCCTCATCTAAAATAAACGGGTGGAAGAAATTAGACGATGGCCAACTACTTGCGTGAAATTCTACTACAGATCACTACATTCTCTGTTATAGAAAAAAAGAAATCCACAGAATTGTAAGTAATAGCACAGGGTTCCAAAAAGTAATAAAAATAGTATGGTAATTTCAAAATATTTTCCGACAGTTATTAATGAAGAACCTAATTCATTTCGATGGATGGTACCCATCTTGTTTTTAGGTTTTCAATTCATTTTCAGGCTTTCTAATTAAATCACACTATATAAACAATCACCTTTTTCATTGGCTGAAAATCCATTCTGATGACTTGCAGCCTAGAAGAAGAAGAAACAGGGAGTCATTTTCAGCACATGACTGAATTGATGCAGAGAAACAACAATAGTGCTGATGACAATAAAAAGAACAGTCACATACATAAAGTGCAAAAGATCAGCAATTTATTTTGTTGCCAAAAGAACACGAGATAGCTACGCTATATGGTATCAATGCGACGCTAGATAGTATCAATGCAGCATTGTGTTCAGAATGCGTTAAAAAAGCTGAAAGTTGTGTGTGACAACACGTTCCAAATAATTCATACTGGGATCTAACCAACACCTTTAGATACGCAAAAGAAAATGTACAAGATTTACTAAAACCCAACTACAGCAATAAAAGTTACATTTAAAACTAACATCACAGTATTGTTAACATTTTCCAATCCAAAATTTCATTCTTTGCCCAACTCAAATTCCAAGGTCTTGTAACATCTAGAAAAATATTAACTATTAATTCCTTGGCTTTTACCATTTCTATATTTTACAAATCCTACACTAGCACAGTGCTTGTTAGCATCCACTGGACAATAGGATTATTTTACGTAATTTAATGGTGTTAGGATAAAATTTGAGCTCCTTTAATGAGAAATCTAGGCCTGAGTTAGTCTAATCACAACTGTAATAGCTTTGTTTTCACATTTGTTTTGCAAAAAAATAAATAAGTAAAAATAGAAATCTGCTTTGTATTAAGCACCAAAAGTCCAGTTTAAAATCCTGAACAAAGAAAACCTCGACAATAAAATTTAGTTAATGGTTAATTTATGAATTTTGACAGTTACTTAAAAACCTAAGTTGTGATTTGACAAATTGAAACTGAACACAATTTATAGATGTCTTAAGATGTCAAGCTTTATTCCTTAGCAATTCAAACATGTTTTTTTTGACACCGTCATACAGCATAAGGTCTGGAAGCTCAAACATTTGTCATCAAGTGTTTTTTCCTCATAAATTTATCCAAACATTTAAGATAATAAAATATCAAGCCAACATGATTATCGTGTTGTATCAGATAATCAAACATAAAATGGAAAAAGAATAAATAAATACTCACAGCACTACTTTGTTCATGTCTTTTTAGGTGAATGCTGTTGACAAATGCAACTCCCTTTTCTTCCAGCAGGAAGCTGCAGCTAATCAAAAGAGAAACCCACATACATTTAAGCTTTAGTAGAAATACAGCAACAAGAATATCACTGTGGATGGACTGTAGTAATACAGCCAGAAATAAAAAGTTTTACCCTGGGTATTCCTTAGCATGTTCTTCCCAGGGGTCTTCATCGGGCTGCCAGCCTCTTAGGCCTCCACCACAGCAGAAACATAACACCTGGTCTTCTTCCCCTAAAGAAAAAAATAAAGACAATGCCAACATTTGTATGTCAATGCCACAATAGCATTAAAACACTTTCTCTGTTCTCATTTCATATCTGTGCTCTACCTGTGCTGTAGAAACCAGCTCTCGCGAGCCTCTCGGGGTTGACGGGATGCTGAACATGAGCGAAGCTACTGAGCCTCCCCTCGAAAGTCTCCATACTTCTCCCCTGGTCCACGTTTCCGTCTTCCGACATCGGCTCATCTGCGTTGTCCAGCAGCGGGACGTTCCCCACGTCGTGGCCGAGGATGAAAAAGCAGCTGGGGTAGTGTTTGGCGTGTTCTTCCCAAGGGCGGTCTCCGTTTTCCCAGCTGTTCAGCTTGTTGCCGCAGCAGAAACACTCCACCCGGTCGGCCTGTCCCAAGTAGTAGAAGCCGGCTTGAGCCAGGTCACTGGGTCTTACGGGCGAATTGGAGGGCCAAGAAGAAAAGCTGTCCAGGCGGGCCTGTTCACTCTTCATGTGAGGTATCCGTGGGTAGAGGGTCTCGTCAACCACTTCACCAGTGGACACCCGGTACTGCATATCTTCTGCAACTTCGTCGTAGATGACAGGGGAAATGTAATTCGGCTTCATGCTGTTTGGGTGGGAGCACTCGAGGAACCGGCATGATGGAGAAACCTGCATAAGCAAGAAACATACGGTTACAACATCAAAAATGAGACAAATAATAAAAAATAAAAAAAACAAGTTGTTCTTACATTAACCAATAAATATATTTACCTCCTTGTGCCTTTGCACAGGTGTGTCTCCACTATGCCAGTTCTCCACCGTCTGATTGCAGCTGAAACACTGGACGCGGTCTGCGTTGCCAGTGAAGTAAAAGCCCGCCCTCGCCAGCCGTGCGGGCGGGACGTGCTGAGCCAGGGCGGATCCCCGGAAAGACTGGAAGCGATTGTCGAACTTTGAGAAGTCAGTACAGCAGTCTGACTCCAAATGGCCTTGCTCAGACATAATTGGGCGAGGAAATCGCTGGGTGGGTAGAAGTTTGAGAGGGGCCGGATATCTGAGGAGGGAAAACAGAAAGTGTTGAGTAATACGTAGGCTTCGGGTAATCCAGAGGCAGCCGGAGCGTTCATCACATGCAGACGCTGAACAGACCATGTGTGGGATGGGCATTCCACAGGGAGTAACCCAGCACTCCATTACAAGGCAGCAATAATAACTTTTCTCAAAGGACAGACATTGAGCACTGAGGGAAGCCTTGAACACTTTTTCCTTTCCAGGAATACAGATGCAAACAGTTACCGTGATGAGCACACAACCTATTTTATGGACGGAATGGTACGCCGTGTTCTTGACACTCAGGATGTTGGCAAGCATGTCCGGAGTTCATGGCAACGATTTAATTGCGTAATCAGGGTGGCTTTAACTGCAACCTCCCTTGTTGTCACAGCGGTGTGGACATGCCTCTAAATCACTTTGTGCAGCTCGCACCTATTAATTATGCACAAGCATTGATCGGTTTGGGGATGGCGTGAAGCTGCTGTAAAAGGCGGTGTGTTTACTTTGTGGACTGTGATCTTTGCACTGCATACGTGTTAAAATTCCTCCCGAGAGAGGAATGATCAGAGCAGGAAGCTCTGAAATGATTAGGGCCCCCCCCCGCCACCACCACCACCAACAAAACTGAAAGTGGAAACTTTTTAAAAAAGTACTTCCCCGCCATGTGCCAGTAAACGCACCCACGCATTTTTGAATGGACATTAGCTTTAAAACTGTTTTAATTTGAAAGCCGGAGACGAAAGCAAGCTTAATTACTCAATCCCGTTCCACGGGACACATTACACAAGACTCTGAATAATGTGAAACAAAGCAGAGTATCCACTTAAACCCATTCGCAGCAACGCGTTCAGCTGAAGTTCTCAGTTCGGACTTTAACCTTGGCTCTTGTTTCCAGCGGTGTCCTTTAAACCGCGGAGCAGCAACAGCGGCTATGTTTGCTAGTTAGGTTAGCATGATGCTACTTTATACGAATACGCAGTTCCGCATAGCTTAGAAAATCTCAACATCTACCTTGGTCGCGTCTTTTGGACGGGTCCGTAGTTTCTTACTTCTCCCGGTCTTAATGATATCCCCACCCACGGCGAAGTACAATGACTGCTGTGGGCCGTTTATTTTATAACCCGTCTGGCCGCGAGGAAACAACACAGGCAGTTCCTCTCTCTCTCCACAGCGCAGCGGCGTGATGACGTCACGAGAAAGGTTTGCGTGGAATTTTTATGCTTTCGTTCACATACTCGTCTTGCCTGACGCCTGAAACTCACTTGTGTCGAGTTCAGAGTCTAAAATTCATTGTTTTTGTTTGATAAGAAACCAATCTGTAAGATCCATCATGCCAACAATAAATTCCTTAATTTTTTTTTATTGGTTTAATCCAATAAAAATATCATGTCCATTCCAGTGGACGAGGGGTCTGCAGGAGTTAAGGGACCTTTACTATGGAGGGCCAAAACTGACCACACTCAAAAGATGGGAAAAATGTTTGACATGAAGTTTGCATATAATTGAAAATAAAAAATAAACATATAAAAACTATTTATGAAATTCAAACAGTAAAACGCATTATGTAGATTCACTATAAAGTGACATATTTAAAATAGTGATGCACTGATATGACAATTTGGGCCGATAGATAACCAATATTAATATCACAGCTGTGACTGATAATCAAGGTTTACCGATATTGTTTATATACTGCTCAAAAAAAAAATAAAGGGAACACTCAAACAACACAATATAACTCCAAGTACATCAAACTTCTGTGAAATCAAACTGTCCACTTAGGAAGCAACACTGATTGACAATCAACAATGATTTTGTTGTCAGCACATTCAACTTTGTACAGGACAAAGTATTCAATGGGAATATTTCATTCATTCAGATCTAGGATGTGTTATTTGAGTGTTCCCTTTATTTTTTTGAGCAGTGCATATTTCACTACGCTTTTGAAACCTTGAAAAAAGTACCACACCACTGACTTCACCACAGTGTCTGCTTCAGTTAAACAGTAACTGCATTTACTTGTATTTTCAAATGTGATATTTATGAAATGTTTCAGACTACACCTTTACTGAAATTGATCAAATTGACAGTTTTTAGGGTGTCTCAACGTCAGTTGGAATTTATCACGACAACGATCAATCTAAATCTTATAGTGACAAAAAATGATCATGATAAACGGTAAATGACATGCTAAAATGTTCACCCTTACTATCCTACCCCTCCAGTAACAAGATGGAAGTAGATACTGGTTGATAATATTGGCCCAATGTTATTCATCAGACCAATACCGATATGGTAAAAAAAGAAATTAAAAAAAAAATCCAATGCAGGGTTGCATCATTGCAGATTGTTGTAAAGTGAGTCTGTGAAATGTTTAATTCACAAAAGTACAAAATAAAGAAATGCAAGTTTTTTTTATTCTGTTGTTAAAACATTGCATTGGTTGATACAGTTATTACTGTATGATATTACTTGGAACATCTTTGGCATTTTGATTCTATTTGTATTTTCATACGCAAAAATGACACCTACAAAGATGGCCGTCCGCTACAAAGTTACCGGTTACAGTCACATATGAACTGTATTTTAGTTGAGTGGAATTTCAGTGGAATAAATTGGATTAATTGAAATTGAATTTGGGCCCAACTGGATTTCATAGCTGTTTGTTGTACATTCTAACTTATTGATGTTTACGGTCAAGCTTGACTTCAGAAGCTGTACTGTGGGTCACCAGGCGTTAAATTTAGTATTTTGCTTAACAAGAAACTTAAGAGAATATACTTTAGAAATTGGTCCTTGAAGATATTAAAATAAAAAGAACGGCACAGAGCACAAAGCCATTTGACTCTTTTACAAAATAGAGCAATAAAAAGTGAGGAATAAAACAGCCTCAACAATCACAAAGTCACATTTTTTTTTATTTAAGTACAACAAATTTATTCCAGCCAGATTTCATCGCCACTTCATGTTTCGTTTTCGCCATTTCTACTCTTCAACTTTCACAGAAAACGCACTGTGCTGCTGCAAAAACTGTGCTTAGACACGTCAGTCTCAAAGCCCCAACAGGAGGTTCTGATCAGCCTCAAAACCAGTCCAAACCCTTTTCAACACCAACGCCTCTTTCACATGTCACCGACCACACCAAATAACAATGGGCCTGCTCAAGAAGGACTGAGTGAGATGATGGTTTTCATCGGGATGCGACGGTAGCGGTTTGAACCAAACCACGACCAGCGAGTCGGTGGAAGCGTCACCCCTCCACGATCCGGCGGAGTATGTTCCCCAGACCACCCTTGGCTATCTGGAGGGGGGTCTTCTCCTCCTTGTTCTCAATATAAATGCTGGCACCGTGTTCTACCAGCAACTTGGCTGCTTCCAAACGCTCTTCATCACATGCAAGATGGCTGTAAGAGAAAAGATACATATATTGGTGCCTTTATGTTTTCATAAAAGTCAGATTAAAACTTCAACTGATGACATATTGGTCTGGTTATGGCTTTCATTCTACATATTTAAATCCACGCTGGCTGAGACACTTTTGGACACATGCGTTTGCACACGTACAGCGCCGTGTTGCCCTGCGAGTCCTGGATGTTCGTTGAGGCACTCTGCTTGAGAAGCAGCTGGATGAGACGGTGGTTGCCCTTGGCCGCCGCTCTGTGCAGGGGAGTGGAGGCCAACTTGTCCGTGGCATTGGGGTCCGCTCCATTTTCCAGCAGCATTAAGGCGATCTGCAAACAGGGGACAGAATTGTCTCGCGTGCCAGTCGCCTGTAGCCCCGTTTTAAACTTTGCTCCCTGTCAAATGAGAAAAGCCCGTTTCCTCATCCACAGTCTCGCCGCCCTCAAGGGCCTCTTTCGATCGCCACTTGCTAGGGGAAATTTAAACCAACCGCGTAGGATGTGAGAGCAAAACTGGAAGGTGGCTTGGCCGAGACCAATGGGAAACTATACGAGAAGTTGTCCATTGGTAGTAATGGACAAGAAAATTTAAAAAAAAGTACCTTACGTAATGCAACTAATTTATTAAATTTACTTTAGAATGTTTTTTCTTTAAGTCGTCGGACTGTCGTTTGGAACTGGAAGGAAAACTTTACAATGTTTTGCTACAAAAATAACTCCAGGTCTTTTCGGGTGAACATCAATTTTCAAGTTCTGCAGATTTCTCACTGGATTTAGGTCTGGACTTTGACTAGGTCATTTTAACAGACATATTTTGATCTGAACTTTAAACTATTTTAGTGCATTTTTCTGCATGTTTGGAGTAATCCTCCAATTCCTTCTGCAGCAAGAGACTATTTCCCAGCCCTTCTCTAAAACCACCTTATATTTAGCTCTGCCTACCACATCATGATGCTGCCACCACTGACTCACTGCGGCACTGTGTCCTCAGGATGATGTGGAGTGTTGGTTTATTTTAGTCTCGTCTGATCGGATCACTTCCTTCCACAGCGACTGCTGGTTCCTCTAAATCCCAGCAGGATTTCTTTTGGTTTGCCACACACTGCGGCCAGATTCTTTGGAAATGAACAACTAACATGGCTGTTGATCTCAGCAACTCTTCCGGTTACCACAAGCCGTCTGTTCGTCTCCTGGCTTGTCATTTTGAGAGGGTGGCGATGTATTGATAGGTTCTCGCTTTTATTTCTGGGCGAAGGAGAGCGCACCTTATCGACATCATCTCTCTATTGTGTGCATTTGTGGCATTTGTTTGACCCAACACGATGCTATTTTAACTAGATTTTCCGTTTTTTCTTTTTCATTTACAGATTGTTTCTCTACACCCTCGTCGGTTTCGTTCATGAGGAAGGACAGGAGAGCTAAAATATTTAAGCTGATTCAAAATAAACAAAAGTGAATATTTTTCAAATGTCTTCGCGTCCCTATTGTTCAATTTGGAACTGATTTTTACAATCGTTCCCATCACATTCAAGACTTTCAGATGGCACAGTAACCTGGTGGATCTGTAATCTGTTTTACATTAAAGGTTTCAATCCCAGAAGACAACACCTACAATTTAAAACTGCAAGAGTTTTAAATTGTGTGCATTTCTCTTGTAATTCTTTAAATTGCACCTAAGGGTAAAGGTTACTTGTTGTCTTCATGCCTGCATTACAAAATCTCACGCAGTTCACATCACAAAGGTGCGGCTGGACTACCTGCATTCTTAACCCAAACATAATAAAAGCTGCATTGTTCACTTCATACACTGCAGTAAGTAGTGGATACAGTTTCACACCTTACAATTCAAAGAATCTGTACTCATATCTAAAACATTTAATCTGTCTATCTCCTCTTTCAAGAGCTGCCAATTGTAGCTGAATGATTACAACATGATGAAACTTACAGTCTCATTGTGTTTCTGTGTGTCATAGCTCTGACAGGTGGGAGCTTTTTTTTTGTTTTTTTTTAAAAACCAAGTCAGCAAAACAAAATATCCATGACTAATGTTTATAATATGCAAAAAGAAGGTAAATAGATGTTTTTCTCCCTCTTTCTTTAAGCGTTGACTTTTGAGAACTTCACTACTTCACCACAGTGACTCTTTAACAATATTTGGATGATATGATTTACAACATTTAATTCCAGCTTTGGGATGAATAAAGTGTTTGAATTACATTGAATTTCCCTCACATCCTGGTTTATGGTTGTGGTTAATCAGAAGAGCTGGTGCAGGGAGACCTATATCAGACATAGCTGTAAATTCACCTCAGCAGTAAAGTGATTAATAGGATTATTTTTGACCCCTGACGGGTCAGCCCAGAGGCGTTGTCAGGAAACGTCAGGGACTTGACCCAGCCCAGAAGTAACTGGGCTGGGTGACATTTTAATACACAAATAGAATGCCTTTTAAAATCACTCCTGAATAAAATAATATAATTTTTTACTCAAAACAAGACAAAAAAAATAAACAACAACAAAAAAACAAAACAGCATAAGGCTGTTTTAATGCCGCCATTGCTGCACTTTTATCCCGCAAAAAAATCCCTGCACCACAAACAGAGTAGCTATAATTTAGGTAATGTAAAAAGATTTTACTCTAACAATCAATTTCTCTTTATACTTCAAGAATGTATTTCTATCCCATGAACTTTTTCCCACCAACTCACTTTATTAGTGTCGTAAATGATGGATCAACAAAGTATCTCATATTTGTGAAGTGGAAGAGAAATCAAATTTACAAACAAAACCTGGAAAAGCAGCGAATACAAAGCTTGTGGATCAACTGCAAATCTGCAACTCTGTTGACGGGATCATTAATAGCCATGTACTCAATCTTGCGTTTGTGGAGTCTATATTGAAAGAAATTCTAAATAAACAGGACTAATCTATTAGAACCAATATTTTTCTTTTTTGCCCAATAAGCCTGTTTTGTAAAATCTAAAACTAGAACCTGGCATTGGCAGCACCTTGTTATGGGAGCATCTTTCTTCATCAGGGCCAGGAAAGGCTGGAAAAGTCGATAAGGAGATGGAAGAATTTTGGAAGAAAACCTTTCGGGCGTGTGCGAAAGACTGGTGGAAGTTCAACTTCAAGCTGAGCTGCCATAAATGGACAGCCAGAGGTACAACGCAATGATTTAGAGTAAAGCTGTTTCCATGTCTTGAGTCCAGACGTAAGCCCAATTAAAAATCTGTGGCAAAACTTTTAAAAAATAAGCACAAATAAACACTTGCTGATAGATGCTGTAAATGTAGCATTTGGCTCAAAATGCATGCCACACTTTTTGGATTTTTACTGAGAACCACTTCAGTTGTCAATCTGCTTTATGTTGATCAATCACACCCAACAAAACACAATCAAGGCTGCAGCTGACTAAATGTGACAAGATGAAGAATGCAAAGGGATAAAATTACACTCCCATACACAAGTATGGAGTCTTTTGCATTTTTTTTTGTTTGTTTTTTTTTTTTGCAACTGTACCTCGTATCTGTCTTTGGAGGCGGCATAATGCAGAGGGGTGCATCCATTTTGATTAACTGAATTCAGCTGGGCTCCTTTGCCTATCAGAGATCTCACTATGTCCTCTCGTCCTGCGGATGCAGCGATGTGCAGAGGACTCCACAGGGCCTGGGGGAGAGGATCACACATAACATCCCTTTACGTCAACACGTCACTAGGGAGGAATGCGTCACAATTTAAAGCTGAGCTCACGTCATCCTGCAGGTTGACCTCGACTCCCAGGCCGAGTAGAAACTCCACGACGTTGGTGTGTCCGGCAGAACAAGCCCAGTGGAGAGCGGTCCTGCCGTCCTGAAACCACACACATCCGACATTAGCTCCCCTCCCTCACCGGTCACAGACGATGCACAGTGCATAAAAGGCGGGGACTCTGACCTGGTCCGTTTTGCTGACGAGTGTTTTGTCGGACAGCATGGCCTGTTTCAATTTGTCGAGCTGCCCGCCGAAGGCTAAATTGCAGACCTCCACGTTAGACACGGAGCTCTCCATCGCTCGGTGACGGTGGGACCGCAGTTGTCGCGTTTGAAAGCTGGAGGATGACTCAGGAAATTGTGAGCTTCACGTCCGACGTGTTTGCCCGTTGGTCTCTTCAAAATAAAAGTCCGCCACTGCTCAAGCCTGACGAGACGCTGATCTTCTATAAATTTGATTTTGATAAACGTAGAATGCATCAATTCTACGTCTATAAATAAATAATTTATTAGTCATTATTATTAATTATTCCTCGTAAAACATATTTATTCATAGAAACGTTAATAATTGGGTGGTGGGGGTGTTTAAGGAGTGGCCAGATGGCAGCCATTGATAATTGAACTGCGACGCCAAAAACCAAGATAATAAAAATATATACTTACTTATATTCTTATAAAGAAAATTCACCACTAAATAAACATAATTGATCAAAATTAATAAATAAATTAAGAGAATAATTAAATAAAATATCACTCCTCAAAGAGGTTTTTTTTTATTTTATTATTATTATTATTTTTTTTTAATAATTGTCAATATGTTTAAAAGACAATTTACCGGCACCCTCAAAGCATCCACACTAGGTGGCGCTGCTGGGTTTGGCTAAAACGACAGCGCGCACATCTTATTTTGGTAGTCACGAAACTTGCTAGGCGGAAGTAAAACATGCAAGATGGACGCGCTGTTAGCCGAATAAATTAGAGGAGGGGGAGAGATCATATACAATTAACACGTACAAACTCTTACCGTCTCTCCTTGTTATTTGTTTCGTTTCATGTGTGAGCAGACATGGCGAGCACTCTGGTAGGTTTATCAAGTTTATTTTTATTTCTTTTTAGTCAAACCCGCTAGATAGCTAGCTGTTTTTCTGTGCGCGTGCTCCCCCCTCATTTTTTTGGGACAAGTCTAATAACCTGTTAAATTCCTCGTACTTTCTTACTTCTTAATGTATTTGCTTCGCCTCGTCTCTCTCTCTGTCTGCCTGCAGGATTTCCGGACCCATGCCGACCAGTCCTGCAGATACGCCGAGGAGTTTGTCAACATTTACTACGACTGCGTGGACAAGAAAAGGAGGGTGAGCACTTTGTTCCCGGAGTGATAAATTCAAGCGTGTCCCCTCGAGTTGTAGTGTACCCTGCATGCCCACGTATGGGTCCGTTTCAGGTGAAAGATCCGCAGTGTGGAGACGTGTTTGTGATTGGTAAAGATGTGCTGTTGCTTGGTTCCCTCAGCAGGGAGCAGTGGCATCCAGGACTCATCTTTGTTTCAGATCTGTTAGCAGACTAAATCTTTGTGCGAAAAGAAACAAACAAGCAGTCGAAATAAGTTCATCTTTTCTTGCTGCATTATTATTTTCACACACACACACACACACACAAAAAGATTAAATGTTTTTCTATCTAAGCTCTCCATACTTTAACTCCTTTTCCACTTCAGGAGACCACTAGAAGTTCACAGCAGGACAGATTGACTTGTCCAGTTTTTTGTTTTTAAATCTATGATGAACTTATTTCTGTATTTATATTTGCCATGTTTTGACTCATTTTCAATTTTTCAACATAATGCAACAGATTTTTAGTTGAAATCTCCTCAAATTTCAAAGAGTTGATGACGGTACACCCTCTATTAAAGTGACTTGCACCCTTTTTATAGTCCCGTTTGAATCGGCAAACAACTCACATTTACATTTATTATGGTAGGGCAGGCCTTTTGTTTTTTTGTTTTGTTTTTTTTTTAGCATGAAAAAGGTAGCGTCTGACAAATACGGCTTCTCATCTGGCCTAGTTGCAAAACAGACCCATCAGATTTATTATACCTGTGAGGAAACAGGAAGTTATAAATTGCTAGTTAGATAAAATCGTAAAAATTCAAATGTGACAATCACATTAACTGTGTGACTGCTCAATTTGTTCAAAAAAACTTTTTACACTTAAAAAAAAATGTGCTAATTTATTGGATGTGGAATATAAAAGTCACATAAAAAATGGAATACAATTCAATAGTAACACAGAAAACCACTAGTTCAGTTCATTTTTAGCTTTATTTTCTGGAGACTATCAACACTTTCAGACCCAGTCCAGCAGAGGAGAGGGATTTCTGTTTTAAGGCGGTGCGGGTCGCTCGGGGCCGCTGTTATTCACCGACTTGTGTGTTCCAGAACCTGACCCGGCTCTACCTGGACAAAGCCACGTTGGTGTGGAACGGCAATGCGGTTTCAGGACAGGACGCTCTGGGCGAGTTCTTCGAGTCGCTGCCATCCAGCGAGTTCCAGGTTCAAACTCTGGACTGCCAGCCGGTTCACGGTCAGCGAAGTTTAAATCATTTTTAGGCCAAAAAAAATAAAATAAATGTAATCGCAACAAGATGACTCATAACGTCCTCGTAACATTGTCTTTTCACAGAGCAAGCAACCCAAGGCCAGACCACGCTGCTGGTAGTGACTGGCGGGATCGTCAAGTTCGAAGGGAACAAACAGCGATTCTTCAACCAGAACTTCCTCCTCACAGCTCAGGCCTCGCCGAACAGCGATCAGCCCGTCTGGAAGATCGCCAGCGACTGTTTCCGATTTCAAGACTGGAACAGCTGAGCCTCGTGTTCCGCGTTTATAAACACGGGACGCTCGGCGGCAGCTACGTTTTCATGAGGCTATTTTTTATTTTTTTGTACTTTCCGTAAAGTAAAACTGTATAAATCGAGTGCCAATAATTTTAATTTTGAGAAGTCACACGCGACGATAAAGAGCCTTGAAATGTTTTCATTTCAAACATTTGAAACCACAAATTACTGCAAAGTTGAAGATGCTCAGCAGCCTGAATCAGGAGGATTTCTTTGAGTGTGATAATAATGCAGATTTGTTTCCCCGCTGTGATCAGGGTTCTGTCAGTCTGTGTAAATGTGACTCATCAAAAACAATCTGTACGTGGATTTACACTTAGACTATTAATTTTGTGGTTGGAAGAAAAAAAAAAAGTGGACAAAATAAAGTGGAAGTTTTATATAATTTTTACTATTCTTAATTCTGCAGCGTTGCTGAGTTCGTTTTCTACTTCCCAGGGCTTTGTAACTCCAGCTCACCTCGGCTGCTTTTACTTTGTGTTTGTGATTGTGTCCTCACCTTTATTTATTAATTTTTTCTCTTTTCAGTGTTCTAAGAAAACTAAATACCAGTTTCCTCTGTAATTGATTACACTGAAAATGCTGAGGAAACAAATCCAGAGTTGTGAGAAAAGCCACTACAGCAGCTCTTGTTGTCCTTTGCCAGGAAATACCAGAAACATTTAATAATAAAAAAATAAAACAGGCGGTTATTGAATATTTTGGTTGTTTTTCTACAAAATAAAATATGCTCTTTTTGGGTGTAAACATTGTAACTCAAGTAAAAAGTTAAAATGTAAATTTAGTGTTATGTACTTAAAAGTTACTGATGTTACCAGAGTGCCTGGAGTTATTATTCACAGAAAAGGCTGAGTGATCTTAAAAAGGATTTAAGAATAACTTTGAAGCGTCTTAGATGAAGTATTTTAGATTGTAGCTGAAGCATCTTGGACAAATCAGTCAGAGGAGACGCATCGAGTTTGAGGAATCCACACAGCAGGTCCTGAATGTTGTGATCTCAGGTTTTAGCACCAACATTTCCTCATTTTATAGCCTCGTTTTTGTTGTATTTCAGATTTCTCACAGATAATCGCGTTGAATTTGTAAACGGACATTCAGGCCAACATGTGTTGGCTTAAAACTTTACAAAAGCTCAGATTTCAAAACCACCAGCGAGCCTTACTTGGGTAAAATCGCAACAGGATTGTGTCGCCGCCAGTGTGGAGTTTGTCCAACTAAGCTGCAGGATTTGTAACAAAGAAGCTGCTTCTGCTAAAAAAAAAGAAACATCTTTTAAAAAAAACGTTTCTTCAGTGTAGCAGAATTATCCCTCTGACTTCACCACAGAAGCTCTCTTCTAAGGCATGCGAGTCAATACCAACTCATCCTGTTGCATCATCGTTTATGGCTTTGACGCATAAACCGATCCGCGGGAGTGGGCTTGTAAATATTTCCATGAATAACGGAACATCTCCCAAAAGCAACAATCCGGGCTTTATGAAGCAACTGAGTATTTTCCACCATGAGGCAAAAGGTCTAATAAAACACGCTCCAAGATCAGAGCATTCAAATTTGGTGACTGTCTTAGGAAACGTCCTGAGTAATATTAACGTCTCCTGGAAGTCAGGGTCAGATCTCAACAACTGAAACGGAGGCCAGCGAATTACTGGAAACCCACAAGCATTAGGAAGATTTGTGCCACCGGCGGCACAGGAATTTTCACAACAAAAAGAAACAAACTGTTCTACAGAGACGTACAAAAGAAATCCACCAAAATGAAACAGAATCCCTTCCAAGCCATCTGATACTAACTGCACAGCACAGCCTGTTTGTTGCTGCTGAATGCTCCTGCTTACTGTTCACCTTATCTGGTCCACCAGTTTACTTAAACCAAAAGACAGATCAAGTTGCGCTTGCACTCGGAAAAGCGTGCCAGCGGTTTCTCAACATTCAGCTGAAAGCCTCTTCAAATTCATCAACAGTTTTGCCCTTTCACGACCAACGAGAACGTCGCGTTTCACTGGGAGTTAAATATGTCAGCCCGACACTGTGAGGTGGAAGCAGAATGCAAAGCGGTTAATTTTTTTTTTTTTTTTTTTTTTTTTTTTTTTTGATTTGGCAGCAATCCACATATTTTCAGTCTCCCCGCCTCAACGCTTTGTAGAACAATGTTGCAGTTTTTCTTTTCAGTCAAGTCACCAACGGCTGAAAGCAACTTTCACTGGTTGCCTTCTTCCTTAACTCGTGGAATATTTCAACATTTTATTACTGCTAAGGGGAAAAAAAATAAAATAAAAAGGGTGAAAGAGTGGAGAAATACCAAAACACAAATATATATATATATAAAAAAAAGTGTTTATTTCTGAAATGCTGAACAGACACAATGTGGTCATGATTGGTGTGACAAACGCGAATTGGTTCGCCAAAACATCTGGAAAGTGGTTGCCATCGTCTCAAAGTCCCAACGGCAAAAACCCGTCAATATAACAATAACAGGTAAAATACGTAGAAAAACACTCTGATGAAGATGATGACGTGTGAACCAAGATGCACAGACCATTACAGTGGGCCAGTTGGGACTATTGCGTCTTCATGTTGAGCGCGTCGGCTCTTAAATAAATCAGGTGCCCGTAAGAATTTTGTCATTTCAATGTTCCTATGGAAGCCCAACCCGCTCATTTGACAATTAATTTCACGATTTAATATATTTACTTGTCTTCCTGAGTGACCTTGTTTACATATTTGAGTATTAACAAAAATAAGCAACAGTAGTTGACCCAAAAAAAAAAAGACAAGCAGACATGATCATTTGCGTAAAAAACAAAAAATGATCATTGTCTGTTTCTCTGTAACTGGGCATAATATTCAATAAATATGTAAACTTAACACGGCAGTAAAGTTGTTTTTGAAACATTGGTTTGTTTTGTTTTTTTTCCCCATATTTGGCTCTTCCTACAGTTCTACCACACAAGTACTGCAGACTGAAGGCACAGTAACGGCAATACTCCAGTTGTACAAAAGCGCACACCAAGCCTCTTCGAGGATGACCTTAGTTAATATTTGTATTGGAAGTCACAGCGATTATTTAGAAACATGTGGACAACAGTGGTATTTTTTTTTTAAATCACCTCATGGTAGATTTAAGCAGATGGCAGTGGAGTGCTGTGAAAGTCTCTGACCCTTTTGATGAAATTAGACCCGCTACTTCAGTGCATCTCTTTTGACAGCCGTAGATCCTACACTCATAAATAAAAAGCAGCACATACGGATCGACAGCAACGACTATGTACAGCTTCAGATTATTCCTGTACTCTTAAATCCTGTGGTACGTTCGCCGGCAGCTTGAAACTGGGAGCCAGGGTTGAAAACGAACCAAAGTGTTCAGGACAGAGCCTTTCGGGCACTTTGGTAAACAACCACCATGGCTGCTTCTGACGTGGAAAAACCCCCCCAAACCAAAACAAAAACAAAAATCACATAACCTTGAATCTCGTAACGCGTCAGAAAGAGATGGACGGAAATCGTTTATGGAACGTTGTAGCCTGCAGTAGCGCACGTTTCTGTCAGATATATTTCCTGAAAACCGAGAAGTGAACTCTTCCAGACTCGTTTCCCTTTGTGCATTGGTTTGGCAAAGCGAGGCTAACTATTTACAGGAACAAATATTGACCACTGTGGTATTTAAACATTTCTACTTCCTCCCGTACATCCTCTCTATATCGTTGAGATAGTGGTTCTTCAGCTCTTTCCTCTTCAGCTTGAACGCGTCTGTGACCAGACCAGTCTCTGGGGTCCACGGCTCGGGACTCAAATGCACCTTTACCGGAACTTCGAACCGCTGGAGTTTAACTAAAAAAAAAAATCAAAAAAAAATCATGTTTTAGGTTTTAGCCACACTTCTAGTCATAAAACCACATTTTACACAGCTAATAAAATTGTAAAAAGTCTATTTTGGTTTGCTGGACTGGGAAGCTATGATATACGCCATTACACATTTTGAACTCGGCTGCACAGAGAGCAGCTGAAACGCTAGTCATTAAATCTTATGACAATCAAGTCATTAAAGTTAGTAAGAAAGAGAATATATTTTCTTGCCTTTTTGTCTGCATATAATGGCATAGAAATGATCAAGGAGTCATATCAAAACAGCAAAAAAAAAAAAAAAAAAATGTAGTTATAAACTTCAAATCACAAACAACTTGGATTCAGTAAATTTCTATTCTTATAAATTGTATTTGTATCAAGAACCAAAAACATAAATTAGTCAATCCAGACTCAGACATCCTGTCAGCTAACTCTTACTTTTAGCTGCGACCTCCGTGATCTCCCTCAGAACCTCTTTTTCCATTTCAGGATGGTTGCAGATTTCCTCCCACTTCCCCCCGATGCCCCTCTGCTTGGCCAGCTCCGTCAACTTTTTCTGGTTCGGAACCACAAAGCTGATCACGTAGTTCTGTTCGCTGCAGGAACAAACAGCAGGAACAGGGTCAACGTGAAGGAAGGTCAACGTTTTATTTTCATACAATCGCCGTCCAATGGCACAAACTCTGAAAGATCAAGCCAATGAAAATTATTCGTGGGGAAAGCAAAAAAAAAAAACAAAAAAACAAACAAAAAACTTCCATTTATTTTTCAAACACGACTCTGCTATAAAAAGTGCTTTACCAAATATTTTCACCGTACACAGTGTTTAAAGATACAGGCGATGTTTTCATTTGCGTTTACTACCGGTTATCTCCGCATCTATATTTGTTTATGCAAACGTACTCTGAGTCGAGCGGGATTTCTGTGTGCCGCTCTGGCAGCGGACCGTTCAAAGAGGACTTCATGTCTAAGTGAGGCTAATGGCTCATTCAGCCATTTTATCATGAATGAGGCTCTGTGTGAGTCAGGGTACATCAACCACACACAGAATCTGCTCCGGCAGGTTGTGTCAGTATTATACGAATAAACCAAAGCTCTGCAGTATAAAGTTAATGTCAGCCTAAAACAACAGGCCGTTAACTTAACTATTTGACCACGAGGGCTGGATAATAAATCAACGACTATATATCATGACAGATCACCACTGATGGATACGTTTGATTGAATATTTGATAATTTCATTGAGCTCCGATCCAGAACCGCATGGCATTCTGGGGGATGTAGGCAGAGGGAAGATTCTCGCTGCTCAACCGTTCCCGGTCAGCAAAGCAAAGTTGGTGGCATCAACTAACTCACTCGCTCTTTGGTTACCTAGCAACAACTTGACTAATGCACAGCACCGGTTTAAGGTTTCTGCTTGAAGAGGAAAGGTCATGGCGACAGTTTGGCAGTATTTCAGACATTTAAAACTAATCAATAATTATCGATATCAGCTTCTGAAATGCTTATATTGTGATGCATTTCTCAGCCACGTCGTCCAGCCCCATTAACAAACTGACTGTTTTTAGATTCCACTTACAGTCCCAGTATTTCAATATTGCTGGTTGAATCTTCACCAAGACATAGTTGGACAGTTTCCATGATCTGCTCTGTTATGCGGTTCTTTTCATGTGACCATACAAAGAGCCTGAAGCTTTTTTTAACGACCGGTTACGCAGGACATCCCGGTTCAGCTAAACCCATTTACTGCAAACACAAAAAGCCTTGAAGGTATAAGACACTGGAAACAAACAAACAAAAAAAAAAAACCTCTTGTTAGCAGCTAACTGGTACGTTATGTTTTATATCAGCACACATCAGATCTGTGGCTCACCTGTTGGCGTAAGCGCAGATGTTGTCGATCAGAGCGCAGGTTTTCAGAGCAGATTCCACTTTACCGAGAGACACGTACTCCCCCGCCTGCAGTTTCACCAAATCTTTTTTGCGATCTTCGGAAAAAAAAAATAAAAAAAATTAGGTGTGAAAGTCCAGCTTCGCTTTTTACAAATCAATAAGCAGTGTGTGTGTGTGGGTGTGTGTTTTGCAAACAGAACCGTTGAGTGAAGCAGACTGGGCAACATACACACCTACAATCATCAGACAGCCATCCGGGTAAACCTCTCCAATGTCTCCGGTGCAGAACCACCTCTGACCGTTCTCGTCCGTAAAGAAGTCCTGATCGTTGCCGTCTTGCTTGAAGTAACCCATGGTAACGTTGGGACCGCCAATCAGGATTTCCCCTCTTGGATGTGGCTCGTCTTTGCTGGTGTAGCCCCCTGAGAGGTAAAACAGAGCAGCCAGGTTGTAATTATCCTCCATTAAAAAAAAAAGTTGCTGTTGTGCCGATCACAGCATGTAGCAACGTGCTTCAGAGTTCTACCTTCAGCCCAGTCTCTGAGCTTGATCTCGCAGCAAATCAGAGGAGCTCCAACACGGCCGGTGCTGATGTCTGCGACTGCAAAACCAGACGGTCACTGGGTTATTCGCTTGTCTTCTTTTCAAGTCAGTCAGACATAAACTATTTTATCTGTCAGTTACTGCAAAACTATGAATCTCAATGCAGATGGTAAATGAATTTCAAATAATGGGATTTCTGAAGAGTTACTAGCCGGTCGTTCCTGCCCTCCCAACTGTTCCACTATTATATCCCTGCTATCTTCCTTACATTCCAAGATCCCATTTGGTCACCGAACACTACTGAGATTTCATTCTCAGAAAATTTAGGGGTTCGCTGAACAATCAGCACCAATTTTCTTAATTTCAGGAAATCGGATGATGCAACATCAGCAGTATTCAGCTTCCATGCGCCACAAATCTGGAAGAAACTTCCAGAAACAGCCAATCCGTTTTATCACTGATTTTGATGACGCTCATTAAATGTCGCGCTTGTTCTCAAACTGGTGACTGACTTTTGTGTTTGCAACATTTTGGTTTTGTGTTTTTATGATATTGAAGTGTCTTGTTGCTGAAATATGTTATACAAATGAACTTGACTGATAAAATCCAACTAAATGTCATTATGGTTTGTTGCTAAATACATGAAAAACACTTTTGTATGCTACTTTACATTTTTGCTTGTTTGCTCATTTTTTTGCTTGTAGTGAATTTTGTTATTGAACATAATCCTAATTTTTCCACAATCAGTGTCGTGCATTTGGATGAAGGCTCCAAAGCCAGTACTTAATGCCGTGTTATGTTCTTTCACATTCCACATTGTGCCCATGTTCTGTTTTTTTAATAACTTCTGGCCAAACATCAGCCTCTGTTAAAAAAAAAACAACAACTTACCTTCCGTGATGGTGCCGGCTCCACAGGTTTCGGTGAGGCCGTAGCCCTGGCCCACCGGACAGCAAAAGCACACGTTCATAAACCTCTGAGTGGCCGAGGACAGGGGAGCTCCGCCGGACAACATCATCCTCACTCGCCCGCCCAGAAGTTTCTTCACTTTCCGGAACAGCAACCTGCACAGACGCGTCACGGACTGTTTGGATTTGAGGCTAAACAAGCACCACATCATGTGCCAGGAAAAAAGCGCTCCGATGTGGGGGAGGAAAGAAGCGGCGTTTAGGTTTCCTACTTGTTGCAGAGAGGTGCATCATGGCCTCTCTTGACCTGCTCCAGCTTGTATTTGTAGCCCAGAGTAAACAGTGTCTTCTGAAAGTAGCTCATTTCCTGCACTTTGCTCATTACATTCTTGTTGATTCGATCCATGATTTCCTGTTTCAGGGGAAAAAATGTATGGATTTCATTTTGTTGGCAAATGAAGAAGTAAAATATTAAAAAAAAAAAAAAAAAAAAAAGCTGGAAAATGAAGTTGTAGATTCTTACCGGCACCGCTGCCATCAGAGTGGGTTTGAGGACAGAGGAGTCTCCTTTACTTCCTTTCTTTATTCTGGTGGACTAAAGGCAACAGAGGCCAATGAACTGACAAGCTCAGCAATAACTTTCTCACTCAAAACGGGCGTGGCTGCTCCTATGAACGAACTTTCACATGATTACGAGACAAAACACAGGGCTGCGTCACACTGCGAGCCATTTTTACCTGATCTGACAAAGTCTGGGGGGATGAGTAACCAATCCGGCAGCCGTATGTTACACAAGAGATTTCCGCCGTCATTTCCAGAACATGAGCCAGGGGCAGATATGCGATGTAAGTGTCATCAGGTCTGTCAAAACACACAGGATACATCCAGTCGTTACTGATCATCTTCTCTTCCACTTATTATCTGAACAATGAGGAACTTTGACTACCAGTTCCCTAGTCGGTGGTTTGAAATGCACGCTGTCACAATAACGCAACGTTTGAAATCAACTGAGTGGGGAACAGGGGTCACTGTCGGGCATTCCTCCAGATCTACCACCCTGAAACATCAACATATTCGATGTTGACGTTTCAACATCGAATATGTTTCATAATCACTGAAAATGAGTGATGATGATGATAACTGGTGAGACTTACCCAAGTCCAGGGATGCGTTCACACTGGCCGGTCATCCCCGCGATCAGGTTGCTGTGGACTATCATGACCCCTTTGGGTCTGCCTGTGGAGCCGCTGGTGTACATCACCACGGCCAGATCGGAGGGCTGCGGCGCCACTATTTCTCTCGCCGCTGCAGGAGAAATAAAACATTCACTCTCTTTTGCAGGCAGTAATTTCAAAACGACTTAAGCAAGTTGATGAAGAAATGCACACCGTTCTCCGGCAGGACGCCCAGGTCCCGTACCACCTGCATGCTGTGGATGGAAAGTCCTTCTGGGTAACCTTCTGTGTTCATCTTCTTCTGGTCCACATAGATGATGTGCTTCAGTTTGGAGATCTGCGGTAGTACTTTCTGTAGAAATACAACAGTCAATGCGAGTCATTCAACATTAACGTTAGTCTATTTTCACTGGCTGATTCATGACACCCAGTGATCTCTGATCAACCCGATTGACTCTCTGCACTCAAACTCCCAATTCAGCGTTATCGCCTCAATCAGATGTTAGTCCCACAAACCTCTTTGCAACCCGAGTCGTTTGGTTTACTTTACAATTGGATCCGTTTGGTCAGTCGCAACCAGTTTGTCTATGATCCATCCTCACTTGGCACATTTCCAGACCACAGAAACAAACAACCGTGCGTCGGCATTTTTACCCGGGGAAAGTACAGCATGTTGCAGGCGTCGGTGTCCAGCGCTGTTTGGAAAGTTCTGCGCTGCATCGTTCAGCTGTTGTGTACAAATCAACATCCTGCAGCTCTGATCTGGGGTTTCCACTAATTTAAAGTTTAAGACTTTTAATGCTAAACTAGAACATAAATTAGTTATGATAAGTTACTTACTTTAATAACTTATATTTCATTCAACTGACCATTTAAGAAAACTGAAATCCAAGCACTCCATTTTAATATCTTTCTGTAGCGTGGAGAAACCTTCATGAAAGTTATCAATAACAGGTTTCAGCCAATTACTGATTTCCCTGTGTTAAAGTCAAGTCTGGTAATATCTGATATGATGATAATGTTTAGATTTTAGTAATATAAACCCACAATAGATCAGTTTCAGAAACACAATTCTTCTGCAGGTTGATTCGGTTGAGGGCTGATTCGGTTGAGGGCTGATTCTTTGAGGACGCTTTTCTTTCCAACAGTACTTAGTACTTTCCTGCATTATGATTTAATAGCAGTGTGGTAACACACCACTTTCAGTTAAATGCCACAAATAATGGAACAAAATTAACTTCACCTGTGAAATCCCCCACCCCCAAATATTTCTGAAATTCTTCGTGTATTTCAGATTTCTTATGGGCCAAAACTGAGTAAAATAAATGTAAGACTTTCTGAATTTGCAAAACCCGTTTGAGTAAAAAGCGACTAAAACAGCTGATGTATTCCAAATGATTTATAAATGTCACTACAATATTCATTTTTGTGATTTCAGAATGGATTGCAATATTTGTTATCCCTGAATAAATCCACCCAAACCCTTCCTAGACTGAAGCTCCACTTGTTTAGGGATATGGTTATAGAGTTGCTAAATCTACCATAGAGTGACATGAACATTATGATATCATGTAAAAACTTTACAATCAAAAACAGTTTAGAGCCTTTATTTAAAGTCACACTTAATCTAATTTCTGCACATATTAAAGTGTCTTCAATTGATTTATGCACAATAAACCACATTATACTCCTGTCTTCTTCGAGGTCTCATGATGGCCTTTAAAACCACCTAATTAGACACACATATTTTTCAAGCCTGGCTTTAAAAGAATCAACTCACTTTCAGTTTGCTTTCCAGCAGCTCCAGGCTGGTGACCAAGTGAGTGACTCCAGTTTCGTTCAGTCCGTAGGCAATCGCATCTTCTCCCAGCGTAGCATAGAACGTCACCACTGTAAACACGGCGAGTTAAATACAGCTCGTTCCCCCATCCCCCTTTATTTGTATGCATTTTTCAAGACATCAGCTTGCAGTGGGCTTTCCTTACATGGGAAGTTGTGCCTGAAGCATGCCTGAGCAGTTATCATCCACTCCGCTCTGGTTTCGCAGAAAATGGCGATGGTATTTTTGGGCTCCTGGCCCAGAGCTGCCAGTCCGTTGCCGAACTCGCTCACTATAGAGTCCAGCTCGTTGTACGACAGCCACCTGTATTCTCCCAGTATCACCTACACGGAGAAACAATTTGATGAAGCTTTAGAGACGCCCCCGAACAGGTCAGAGTGGAAAAATGAGACAGTCCTACCTTTTTAAACATTTTCCCGTTGGGCTGGATCTCGTTCTCTTCGCTCAGCACCTCTCTGGTGCCGAGACAATCGGCTGGTCCGAAGCGCTCCACTGCATGCTTGAACAACTTGTCCAGCGTGTCCTTCCCTTGGAAGTCCTCTGTGGCCAGGGAATCAAAGTGGTCCACAGAGCGGTACGGTCCCTCTGGGGACCCTGTGGTGGAGCGGGCCTTCATTCTCGTAGACTGCGTCCTTTTTTGGCCGGCTCCGGTGATGAAGTACCAGGGCAAGAAGGATATGAGGGAGTACAGCCAGATCAGAAGGTGGACTGGAAAGAGGAGGATTGACTTGAGGGTTGAGTCTGACTGGGCGCCCATGATGCTCTCTGGGTGCGTTTAGAAGGGAACTGAAAAGCAGACCTTGGTTTATCAACCGCGACTGGACCTTTATCCTGGCACAGGAAAGGACCGCAGACAGATTTTCACAAGGTCTCACGGGCGCAGAATGAAGGTTTCTGGTCCAATGTCCCCACAGATTCAGCTAAAACCAGAAACACACACATGAAAACACTTCAATATTAAAATAAAATGTAACTTAAATGCTAAAAAGTCTGATTTAGTTTGCATCATAAAGTTTGATCTTATTCGTCTTTACTGAGGTAGCAAAATTAAAAAAAACAACAAAAAAAAACAGGCATGGGGAAGTTATTCGTATCATAATTGGTCAATTGTGTTATTTTTACACAAAGTTATTATATTGAGAGATTCTCTCACTGACCTATTAGTGAAGTGCAATAATTATTTAATGTTAAACTGTTGATGTGTGACGCTCCCACTGCATCAACCAGTAAAAAGGGAAGTTTTCAATGATGCCAGACTTGAGATCCGAAAAAAAAAAAATAGAACTCGAAAAAAGAACTTTGTTTTAAAATCCAAGAAGTGAGAAACTCACGACAAGTTACCAACAAACCTAACCAACACAACTACAAGCAGAAAAGACATTTCTACATTCGCCACAGCAACAATCAGTGTCATCACTTACCAGATTCTTCCCTCACTCAGTAAAAATCAGTCAGTCAACCTCTAGCTTTAAGTAAAGCCTCCTCAAGTCACAACTGATCCCTCCCTTTCACTCAAACACCTGCTGTCTTTCATGAACTAAAGAGGCGGGGGGTCATCTGAGCGGTCATAGAGGGATGAAGCAGTGTGGACACGTCGTCCTCACTGGCCCGGCTGGCTGCCGTCCAATAACAGCCCTTGGAGCTATGCTGGAGGGGATAGAGCGTCAGACAACCAATGACGATGCTCTTGAGGCTCACCCCACTCGGTGGTCAGTGGAAGGGCCATTGTAGGTCAAGCTCAGCTCGACAATGACCTCACCGAAGCGGATGTAGAGGAGATAAAAACCAGGGAAAGTGTGATTTAAAAAAAGAAGAGGCTGAACACACAACCAGGATGAGCAAACATAAAAATGCGCGCTGGAGTCTGTTTAAACAAAGGGTTAATTGTAACGTGTAGTATTCATTATTCATGCAGTTGCTAAGGCTGGAGTGGCGTGTGTGTCCAACTGCTTGGAAACCTTATCTTGAAATTTGCATATTTCCAAACAGTTACTGCTTCGATGCAATATTTGGTAAGCCGTTATACGTTAGGTTCCCTGAAATCATAACCTGCTTTGGAGTATTATATAACACCAGTTCTGCACAGACTGTCACTGTTCTTGATGCTCACTATTGAAGCCGACTGAAAGAGCTCACAGAGAGCTCTCCGGACATCTCTGTGGAAAATATGGCTCGGCTACGACTTGCGTCGTTATCATAACTTGAGGTTTTTTTCTGTATTTTAAAAATAACAGTGACGCCGACGCACACTTGGAGACCACATGTTGAAGATTTTAATCAGACAGTTTCCCCTTAAACATTCTTTTTTAAAAAAAAAACCCAAAAAGTATCCAATAAATGCATCAAAACTAAGACTGTTTTTATGAAAGATTTTTGCAGTACCAGAAACGTGACGCCGTTTAAAGTGGCACGGGAAGAAAAGCTGGAGCAGCTGCTTTGCAGAATATAGCCTCCCTCTCTCTGTATGTATATATATATATATATATATATATATATATATATATACACACATGGTGCATTCATGCCACCACTGATTTCACACTAGCACAGATAACAGAAAGCACTTTCGCTCATCTTTTTAGATGCAAGAGGAAGAGAAAACACAATCATAGTTGAAAATTAGCAGAAAAAAATTACATCAGTTTCAAACTGAAATAATCCAACTGATTTAGCTTTAATGTTAGCATGACACAAAAAGACCTTTGATACACTTGTTCTTAAACTGAATAACAAAAAAAAATTAAAAAAAAAGGTCTTGCCACCATTTCTACCCCTTTGACCAACGCTCTGCCTTTAATAACACATCATCATTTCATAAGAAATTATATGGATCTGTTCCAGCAGCATCACCCTGCGCAAATTTCAGTGAATCACACCTCTAATGTACGTCAAACAAATGAATGAATTCCTTAAAAAAAAAAAAAAAAAAAAAATGGGTTGAGAGACATGTGCAAAAACTGCAACATTCAAATTCTGGAATCGGATTTGTCTCTTTCTCTGACTCATATTAGAGCACGTTTACATTCGCTCACACTTAAATATACGCAGCATACTTATTTCAATGCTAAAATCAAGAAGGGAGAGGGCCAGGTGGGGATGGGGGGGGGGACCTACGTAATGATGGGACGCGTTCATTTTTGGAGAATGACGCACCTGTGGAAACCGCATGTTGGTTCGCGTCAGCCTCTGGTTTCCCGGCGCCTGATACCGAAATATTCAAATAAGCTCATTTATTTATCCCCACAATAACATCACAATGTTCTGTTACATCCGTCTCTTCACTGACATAACACCTGTGCGCAATTGCAACATAACAGGAGCGCGTGAACAAGCCCTCGCCATGGTGACACCAGTTTTAGACGAATATGGCTCGGAAAAAATAAGACTTTTCAAAATATACTTATATATAGTTGCTGCGTTATTTCCGCCTAAACCCAATCTAGTTTAGAATTCTCATAAAGTTGCCAGCACAATAAGGTGTATTAAAAGAAAAAGCTGCGGAAATTGGTCACATTTTAACGAGGATATTCTCGAGGGACTGACTAACAACAGGGAAGCAGAAGACAAAACGTTGACCCAAAAACAAAGAAAAAAAAAGCCGCCTCATGTTACTGGTACCACTGAGCAGCCCAATTGCAAGTTTATACCCCGCCGAGGAAGCGGTGTAAAGCTGCTCGGTGTGGCCCTTCCTAAATCACCACAAACGCGACAAGACGAGCGGAGAAAGGCGACAACGAGCTCTCGGTTTCGGTTTGAGACGCTCACATCCCGGCGTGTCCGCCACGTTCTTACCTCGCCGGCGGCAGCGCTGCACTAGGAGTCCAGTCGTGTCTGAACCAGAAATGACCGAAAGTTACCTTTTTCCTTTGACGCCTTACGTCATCTGATTCCATATTTCTGAACCAATCAGAGACAGCAGCGGAGTTCGCCCTGGTTTGTGTCTCTTACGTGTGCAGGAAGAAAAATACAACAGGAAGTCTTGGTCAAATGTTGATGTTGAAGATGTTATTTCACGGCTGAACTTCTTGTTCTTATGAGGTCGTCATTATTTTTTTTTTTATCAATGTACAAGCGAAGCCTTGTTTTAGCATGTTTTACGTCTGTAAATTCAAGTCACAACCACATTAGAAAAAGTTAAGATCCCCAAATGACCCACAATGTGTATATTTATGTTTCCAGAATTGTTTTGTATTCCACATGCAGCCTAAACACATTTACAAATACGTTTATTACTGGCTATATACAGCCTTATAGTCATACAAATTAACTTACATTTTTCGCTGAGATATGAATGTGTGCAACATGATTTTTATAAAGTTTTGTTTATTACCACTGATAGTGAATTAAAATACATTAAAATGCTTGGATTGATATATGCTTTTGTGGGAAAAGCATGACTTCAATTTAACATTTATGCATCTCATTGTATCACGGGGAAAACACTCAGCAGAAAAATCAATTTTAATAATAAGTATAGATGAAAGGCCTCAAATTTGTTCAGGACAACGTCGCCCCCCAGTGGTTGGCAAGTGCAAGTGCTTCTTTTCCTCGTGTTTACACACTTTTGAAAGCGTCCACCTGCCCCCACACGGATGCACAAAACAGATGAGGTCGAAAGGAAAACTGCAGCTGAGTCTAAAAAAATGTATTGGTATTTTTTCCTCCCGGTAACATAGCAATTAAATCTTCAAAAATGAGTATAAAAAAATACTCAGATTCTTATTGCACATCCTTAGTTTGTTTACAAAACCAAGTTTGTTTGTGTTCAGCTCAGTTCTGCAGAGAGACACGTCACAAGCAGAGATGACGCTCGAGTTCAGAAACAACTGCGATGAGCGCTTCGTGAGAAACGTGTCCCCTCCTGGGTCCACCTCCCTCACAGGTAGGGGGCAGTGTTGCCACTTATGATTGAGAGCATGACGAGGAGATGCGCTTCTTATTTTTCTTTATCCCAGCAAAAACCCCACCACCTCCTCACCCCAGAGAGAAAGTATTATCATTAATTTGGTTCGAGGTGAAGCTTTCAAATACTGTAAAGAGGTGATTACAAGTGGAACACATCGACAGTAAACCTGCATGTATGTTTATTGTCCAACTCCCCTCCTGCGTCGTTGCACCGCCCTCGCAGGCTGCCCCGTTCAATAAAACGTTCGCACCTCATAACTACAGCCCCCACGTGTCACAGAGTCGCTGCACAAAAACATCAAGTCTGGCTGCAGCAGCTGTGTGGGCTCCTAACGCAGCACATGGTCGCGTCTACGAGCGTCTGTCGTCGTTCGCTTTGCGACTTTTGAACCAACTTCGGCCACAGAGCGCTACAATAGTTGACTTTCACGGCGCGGAAAGCTGAGAGGAGGCAAAGCCGCGACTCGAACTGGGCTGCTACGTCTAAACCGAACATGTCGACTGGCACGAAACAAGCGAAGAGCTGCCCCATCCCGACCAGGGTCCTCACCCTGAAGGACTGGTCCCAGTTGCCCGACTGTTACAGCCAGACCCCCGGGGGGACCCTCTTCTCCACCACGCCCGGAGGTGAGAAAACCGACTATCTGCTGCGCTGCTTCTGTTTTGTCACTATTACAAAGTGCAAATGTATCCCCCCTTCAGAGACGAAACACTCAGCTCGAGTAATTTAAGTATTAATTTCGCCAATTCGGGTTTTTTTTTTTACTGTTTTTCCCGTGTGCTCTCGCGATAACACCGTTTTAATGCAAAACACGTGGATTGAAAGCAAAACACAGTTTTGACAAAATGTACACGCGTGCCATAAGCAACAGGTTTCTTTATCCGTTATGTCTTTTTGCTGACGTCACCCAAACGTTTGAAGACTTCCTACTTCACAGTGTTTAATCTTAAAGTATTCTTCTCAAACGCTTTCACGCTTTTAAGCAGTCAGATGCTTAATGTGACTCGTTTCCTCCCCACTGGTCCTTTTAAAACGGCTAAAGAAAACAAAAAAAAAACCCAATCCTCCTGCACGAAAACAAAAGGAAGTTTCAAACTCGTGACTTGCAGAGGGTGTGCATTTGCGGCTCAGATCAGAGCCGTTTGATTGGCCTCTTGAGTTAGAAGTGCATGAAGGACATGCTGTACGAATTGAAAAGAAGGGGAAGAGAAGTGAATGTTTAATGCGCAGGGGAGCCATTTTTTGCTCTGGATGGCACCAGTTGCGCAAGAGATCCCACCACTGTATTTTGACTTGCATTCCATCTCATGTTTCTTCTTCTTCTGCACAGTCTCGTCATAAACCATATGCTGAACTCCTCCTCCTCCTCCTCCTCAGCTTCCTTTTGTCCAGGATCAACTGTCCAAACCCCATTACATAACATGTTTTCTCTCAGCCAGGCTGATACTTCGCAGAACAGTTCAAACTCCAGTTCAGAATAACACGAGCTGCAGACCGCTCCCAATGCCACATGGTGCAAGTTTTCAAAACAGGTTATCTATGACATAACCCGTGGGTGCGTTTGACCCTGAATGTACATCTCTCAATCACAGTTTGTCAACATGTTTTTTTTTTTGTTTTTTTTTTCCTTATCAAAAAGCCGGAGGGTTTTTGAAAACGTTGTTGTGGATTTGACTGCTTAGGGGGTTAAAAAAGGTGAGGGAAGCGAGCAGAAGCATGTTTTCCACGTCGAGCTTGTTTTCTTTTTGCCTCAAAGACGACATAAATCCACATCCCTGCTCGCAAAGGAAGTTCGCGTCGACTCTTCGCCGATGCGAACTTCCACCACGAAGTCATCATTCACGCCTTATGCCCTCTCTCTCTTTGTCTCTCTCGTCTCCTCTCCTCCGAACGCAGGCACCCGCATCATCTACGACAGGAAGTTCCTCCTGGACTGTCGGAACTCCCCTCTCGCCAGGACGCCGCCGTGCTGCCTGCCGCAGATCCCGGGAGTGACGGTACCGGCCACTCACGCACACCACATGGGGAAACTGCAGGACCTCAAAGAGGAAGCCGAGGAGGAAGAGAAGGATATCGGAGGTAAATATTTCCCCATTTGGCTTCTGTTTAGTGAATGCGTGTGTCCAAATGTGGCCGCTTTCTTTCTTTCGTTTTTTTTTTGGCTCTGGAGGAGAAGCAGCTCATAAAAACAGGTTTACTGTTTTATGGAATATGGGATTTACCTTCAATTAACTTTGAAGATAAATACAGTGATGGTTTATCTAAAGAGACGTTGAGATGCTTTCAGGTTAAATATGGCTCGGTGCTTTGAAGGTTTTCAAATGGTTAAGATGTCAAAATTCATTTCTATTCCCCTCCCTTCTGTCTGTCTGTAAACACAGCATGCTGATAAGTTCTGCAGTGTCTCGCCTCTCTGTTGTCCATTAGGGCGTGACCGTATGGGCTGATTTTATCTGATGCGACCGTTTTTTTTTTTTTTTTGTTTTGTTTTTTGTTTTTTTGTTGTTGTTGTTTTTGTTAAAATGCTAATTGTTTTTTTTGTCTTCTTTGCAGATGATAGCCAGTTTGAGATGGACATCTGAGTCAGCAGTACTACCTCCTGTGGAGTGTTGAGTTAAAACGCCTTATAAGTCATAAAGGACTGTAAAGCATTATATACAAAGCTCTTTTTTCACTTTTTTTTTTTATTATTATCATTATCAAAACTGAGGAACCTACAATGGAAAAAGTAACCAAATGTAAGGTGTTTTTCACCTTACAAAATTGGGAGTAAATTGTCTAACCTCAGGTGGATTGGTTGGTTGCTTGTTTCAAAGAAACTATGGAATCAAGTATGAAATCTGTTTTGATTTAAACTTTTTTTATCTTTTGTAAATAAGAAACTTGTGCTACGTTTTAAGTTCGAGGATTATGGTTAAAGCATGTATAAAAGAGGTGTTGGATACATAATCAGTTTGCTTTTGTTGAATTTCCTCCAAAAAAAAAAAAAAAGGGTGGGCTATCAGTACATGCCATGCATCTCCCTTACAATTGGTGGGGGGGAGTTGGGGTTTCTACTGAAAAAAAAAAAATCAGCTCTTGCTTTTTGTATGGACACGAGTTGTAAAAAAATAAATACATGAGTAAGCTGTCATCTTGTGTGTGTGTTTTCTGTTTGCAAGACTGATTTTCCCAGTTGCATTAAAAATTAGGGGTCTTTAATTAGATTTTTTTTTTTTTTTTTTACTGTCGTGGTTAAGCTGGACACCAGTGAACATAACAATGTCCTGAACTTCACTCAAACACATTTCTAAGGCCTTTCTTAAATACAACATTTCATTGAGTTGTCACGGCTTGCTTTGGAACATGATGACTTATCCGATATTTCGGAGGTTGTTTTATTCACGTGTGAAGCCCAGACGGGCTGAGTCAGGGCAACAGTGTTGGCTTTATAACGAGGGAGACGCTCAAGGCTAAGTATAAATATTGGTGCCAAATCCGAAACGCTTCTCCGGAAAAGGATTTGCAAGCCTTGAACTCGTCGACATCTAGTCAAGTTATAACGGCAAGCTGGAATGCGTTTTTCGTTTCCGCCACGATTTTATGCAAACGTTCACATTAGATACGCACACACAGCTGTGCATAATTTTAAAGTGGAATATGGGATTTTTTTTTTTTTTGTTACTTTTTCCAGATTTCTTGCAACATCTCGTGGTATTGCACAATGCACATTTCCCTTCACGTACTGCTTTCAGTAGCTTGCGTGACCATCCTCACAAAGTGTCATGAAATATGAGCTAAAGTGACATTGAACTTTCAATCCTTGCTTTCAATCAATGCATACCACATATGCATTGATTGGTCCGAGCGAACAGCTATTTGCCAGAGTATTGATTTACATGAATCTGGGTTAACAGGTACGTTATCTACAGTGACTCATTCCACTATGAGTTTTTTTTTCCCACTTGGGCATGTTTCAACCACTCGCTCCAGTGTGTTTTATCGGGATTCCAACGCAAAGTAAAAGCTAAAGTGGGAGAAATCGAATGATTTGCCTGTAGTTAAATCTTTCCTTCATTATTAAACAGCATCTTGGCTGTCAACACTGTGGTTCATCTGACCAGAGGACATTTTTTTTTTTGTACATGACTTTCTTTTTTAGCAATCGCTTTTCTATAAACACATGAACTACTAGTCCTGGTCAATGTTTAAAATGCCTCTTTATCCTTTTATTAAGTATATGGTGGCAAAATACAAAAGCACACCACACTTCTTCAGACTTATTTAAACAAATCTCTTATTTTTGCCTCCGCTACACACTACTCGGTGTCGGTTTATCACCTAAAATCCAATTCGGGCACAGCAAAGTTTGCGGTTGTGGTATGCCGGTGGAAAAGTTCAAAAGGCGGGAACGTCAACGCCAATGAGCGCGCGCTCTCCGTGGAGTGAGGTGGTTTCGGCTTCGAACTCCCCACGATCAGACATATCTAAGAGACGAGACGCGGCGTGGCGTCTGCGTGGCAGATGGCCTGAGTTGAAAGAGCATTTTTTTAGACGCCCGGCGGGACACACCCGGGCCCGCCGGTGCCACGGATTCCGGTGCGACCCTTGAATCGTCGACTCGCTCGTCCCAGATCTGCAGCTCGTACGCACTGGCAGAAAGGGGAAGGTCGGGTCTTTAGGAATGCGAGCAGCTGCTGCCTGCGAGCCAGACATGACCACGACGCAATCTTTGGGCTGTTTCACCTATCGCCTGTCTCAGATTTGTAATCTCACACCGCCTATTCCGGCATTAATGTTTAAATGGGTTCCCGTCGAGGCAGCTGTGTGGATTTTTGTCGAGGTCCATCTCTAGGCCAGTGGAAGCAGAGAGGCGCTCGACTGCGTCATGTGACCCGGTGATATATGTCAGGCTGCACAGCTGTTCCTGTCTCATGGCCTCACAGGCCTCACCGCCCAGCAGAGTTACAGCCAGCAGGTCACTCGCGATCCAACACTTTCATGCTTCCTAACAAGATTTTAAAAAAAAAGAAAAGCTCCACTCGGAATTTGACCGTCATGGGAATTATCTGGAGAGTTGAGTAATTTTACATGGACTATGCTGCTACTTTATTCAGTGAGAATGCAGGAATGAAGCAAAGAAAAGCAAAGAAAAAGAAAGTGGTTCACTTTCATTGAACCAGTGTTTGAGTTTGTCTGGCATGTGAAAAAAAACAACAAAAAAAACAACAACAACCGACGCCAGCTGACTTCGATAAGCGCCATGAGACGCTGGTTTGTGCACTTCTGCATGCACAAAAGTATGAAACTGCAAATGCAAGAAAAGCCCCACATGTTCTGGTGCACGGCACAGCAAGACTACCTCAGCAGTAACTATTGGCACAGATTGAAGAGATTTTTTTTTGTTTTGTTTTTTTGGCAGAACAAACCTGATCTCCCGTAATGTAAAATGCCCCGAAGTCGTCGTCTACATATAGACGTATGCTGACAGACAAGACGCATGGTTGGTTCTAAGTTGGATTCATCATCCAGATTCTCACGCCTGGTTCAAATTCCGATGCATATGTTCCCTTATAGCAAGCTCTATGTTTGCGCTGTTTCTGCCCACATGCAAACGCCTAAAGACCACTTGTTTTTAAATGTGTACAATTTGGTTTTGAATTCTTTGGGCTGAAAGAGAGAAGCTCGAAAACCCAAATAATAAATAATGTAGATAAATACACCTTGATCCAGTATAATCTGATGCGTCAGTTTTTTCTGAGTATACATATTGATCTAATTTGTTATAATAACATAAGGACTTACAGTCTCTCCGTTAAAATAAGTTACCCTACAAGTTGCTTATTGATGGATTTGAGGTTGGTAGGAAAGTTATAGATTTTGTTATTGAGGCTGGTAAACGTATTTAGCAGAAATACAGCTGATCAGGCCCTTTTGTGAGCCTTTCGATCGTTCCTAATCCAGAATCAGAGATGAATATATGCTCTGCCTTGATGTCCTTGAGAACCAGCTCCACATGTGCTACAATAAAGATCACCATCTGTCAGAGACACGTGGCCAAATCGAAACTTCCAGACAGAAAAAAAAGTTGAGCTTTACTTTGTGGATGTTCAAAATCATTCGTAGCACTTATTATGTACCTCCACATTGTTTTTTTTTTTTTCTTTCGTTGTAAAGTCATGCATGATATGCCCACATTTTATTTTATTTTTTTCTGGAGCAGCTGTGAGGGGCTGCTGAAAGTATAGGAGGCCCTCAGCCAGTGTACGTTTCACTGTCCATATGACGGCGACACATGAGCTTATCAGTGACCCGCACAAACCAGAGCAGCAAAGAAACACTCCAGTTCCGACTTCATGTAGTTTAAGATGACGATATACATCATATAGAACATAGAAACCAGCTCTGCGCTTGGATTGTTTTGGTCTTCATCACGCAGCGTAGGGCCAAGGAAGCATTTCAGTCCTGCACTTTCACAACGTGTGTTGGAAAAATCTCTGCCTCGTACTACTGTAAACAACACTGGAGGTGATCGTGTGTTTCTCTCCATCCCCCCCCCAACGACGAGTCCCTCAAACTCAGGTCCCTTTGGTTGGGTAAAGCACGGGTTAGTCGAGTAGGCTCTATTTTCGTCCGCCGCTCCGTGTTGAGGCTCAGGAAGTGGGGTCAGGCTGGATTGCCGGGGCAACGTTACAAACAGGCACTGGAAATACACAGCCTGCTCCGCGATCTCCACAGGGGGAGGGGGTGGGGACTTGAAGCGGAGCACGTGCTGGATTCTATAGGGGAACACATTCCACCTCACGCCCGGTGATCGAGCGCGCTCCCGGGAACTCAGCCAGCGGGGCTGCGCTCTGACTTTAGCTGCGAGAACATTTCAGAGAATAAAGCGATTCCTCGATTACCGCCGCACTTTGAAATCGAACCCAAGAGACAAGCTGACCGCAGAAACTTGGAGGACAGATTTGTTTTTGAACAGCAAAAATGTTTTTGTGTTTTTTTTTTTTTTGCCTCCCTGGCCTTCCCCCCCGCCCACCCCTTCACACACAAGTTGATGTCTAACAATGTCTAAAGAAAAAATATATGACACACACAACTTTTTTAATTCTTTGCTAGAATTGCATCACTTTGGCACAGCTACTCGCTCGGTGAAACAGTCTCCCTGGCCGTTGCACAATCTCTGTTTTGCTGCACAGGGTGCAGTGAGACATGTCTCTGAAAGCCAGGTCATTGCTTGATATGCAAAGAGCACCTTTGACCATCATCTTCCCCTTCCATGAGATTACCTCCTGGGCAGTCTGGTGTCATA
This sequence comes from Poeciliopsis turrubarensis, assembly GCA_010277015.1. NCBI lineage: Eukaryota > Metazoa > Chordata > Actinopteri > Cyprinodontiformes > Poeciliidae > Poeciliopsis > Poeciliopsis turrubarensis. The sequence goes on along the minus strand of VMRN01000012.1, from coordinate 6,287,162 downwards.
ACTTACAATTTAGGTACAAAACAGGTTCTATAAAATGTATATTGTCCATGGTCATTGTGCAACTTTACCACGTGTTGCAACATCGTCTGGTGTTATTGCAGAACAGACATTTCCCTGCCTGCATGCTCCTCTTTCAGGACCACAGCAGTTATTGAAATAACTAGAAATGGAGACAATAAATACACATTCACAGAAAATTAACTGACGAAAATTAGATGCCGCGTTTTAACGGAATCATTCAAACCCAAGCTATTCCCCAATGTCGCACGTTTTTGGTCGTTGTCCTGTGGGAAAATCCATTCCAGTGTCTCATTTACCATAATCAACAGGTAAATTTAACAGGAATCTATTTTCTGTATGTATTGCATCTATGTCAGTGTTAAGATTCGTTTTGGGAGAAATAACTTGTCTTTTAGGAGGCATTTCACTGTGTACATATTAAAACAAGAGAAAAATACCAGAGAACCTGCTTCGCTCTGTTTCCCTTCCAAACAAAAATACAGCAGAAAAATACAGTAGAATATCCTCGGATTTATTTCAGTAACATCTTTTTGTAACATTTTAAAGAAAAACAAACCTCAATGTCAACAGCAGTAATCTAATCTTACTGTGTTTCCATAACGTGTCTGAGTAACTCCCAACCGATAATGTATAGGACATTAAAAAATGGCAGAACATGCTTTGCTGCAAGCTGTGAATGTGCACCTTTGACTCTTGGACTTCACTGTGCTGACAGAGCATCTTCACTATAGTTAATGTAGGTCAATAAAGTGCCAACACTCCAGTGCTGTTTCTTCCAGGACGGGTCGACATCCTGTACATGTGAAAATCACATGAGTGTTTACTTTAGATGAGTCTCTGCAAATATGCACAGGTCTCCTTCACTCTAGCTGCCAGCTCCAAATAAAAGAGCACAGACACACACACGCACACGCACACGCACACACACACACTGGCAACACATTTCAGCTCAGCACTGAGGCCCCTGGGCGATAACTCTGCTGTCATAGCAAAAAATAAGAATGGCATGTAAACAGGCTGCTTCTTTCCAAGCGAAACATAGAAACCGTTGCAGCGACACTGAAGAATCAGGAGCCCAAATTTATGTAGACACATTCTAGGTCTCTCTGTTGGTGTCATGACATCTGACTTTATGTTTAATGAAATGTTTGAAAAAGATGTTTCAGTTCTGCGTGATTTTTAGGAAAACAATATTCAACAAGTGTTTTAGCTGTCCTGCACACACTCAGCATAGGCACAGAAAAGCCTCGTCTGTTAAAGTCTCTGAAGTGAAACAGGAACCGCAAAGCTCATCTGTCAACCTCTCATGAGGAACGGCTGACCTCTGCTGGCAAAGAAACGGTAGTGCATGTAACTCAAGCAACTCAATGGCCCCTGACTGACAGGGGGGCCCTCTACAATTTATTTATTTATTTATTTTTTGTTCATTAAAATAAAATAAAAAAAAAAATCTCACATTTAAATGGTAAGATTTAAAGCATTTAATCTACAAAAAGTAGCCACAGACTACTGTTTGCTTTCATTTCACTAGCATCTAACGGATTAAGAAAAAAAAAAAAGAAACTATAGAGATATTCATATATTTGACATGTCCCTGAACCTTTTACCACTTAACAACAGACGAGTCAGTCAGCAGCAGCTCTAGCCCACGTCCCTCCTCACCTGTCCTCTCCTAAGTGAAATTGGAGCTGCAGTATGTAACTGTCATAAAAATAAAAATTTTTCTCACATATTTGTTTAAACTGTCATTATGTTGTCACAGTATGGTATGAGAGATCATCTGTGAAGAATCTATTTCCTTTGCTTTCTCAAAATGCTAGAAACAACCAATCAGAGGCAGGAGAGTTCTGGTGCTGTCAATCACAATCTCATGTGGTGCTGCTCATCCTTCCTCCCCCACACTCTGTGCTATGCTGCAGCTAGCATAGCCTGTTGTAACTGCTTATTTAGCATAGCTGCCAGTGACGGCAAATAAAATTTTTTTTCTGTAATGATATGTTGTTTCTCCACCACTAGCAGTGAATGAATGAGGTGGATTAACAGCACTAAAATCCTCCTCCAGGTTCTGATTGGTTGTTTTGGGAGGAATGTTGAATTACTTTAGCTAGCAATAGTAGTTCAGGGACGAGGTGGAGGAGATTGATTGTTTTCACAGAGTATCTGTCTCGTAACAAACTGTCACGGCATTATGACAGCTTTAACAAATATAGAGAAAACATTTTTTTAATTGAAGTTTTACACTGCAGCTTAAATAAAATGCAACTACACAGCATGTTTGGAGACGTCTGGATCGCTTCGTGTGTATTTTGCACGTTGCTTTTGACTGTTGCTCGTGGGGAGAGACATTTCAGTAAGCTAAAACTAACAGAAAAAAATTAACAGAAAAAAATTAAGCAACCTACTTGCATACTGTATGTGGACTGTTGGATGAAAAATTCATGAGCGGTGAATATTGTGTTAAGATCAGTATTGGACCAAAGAAAACAAGGCAGGTGTTTTCTGAAACTTTTGGACAGGGCAGATCGACTCAAAAAATTGTAACAGCAGCTCCGTGAGGGGCCCCCGGAATCTTGTCTGGGGGGCCCAAGATTCCTGGCGGCGCCCCTGATCCTGAACGTGTTGCAGAAATGGACACAGTGGACAAGAATACAAGATGTCGTATTCTTATAGTAAAAATGTTTAAACAGATATTTTCTTCGTCTTTTGCTTGTCAGAGGAAAACAAATCTTCCTTGCAATAGTTGCCAGGCCAGAGGAGATAATATTGCTCCTCTGGCGCCACCCCATGGAGGAAGCTCGCTTCTGCAACATCCTACACACACTGACCTGATCAACGTCAAACCACCGAATTGAAATTTGGAATCTCCTTTTGACGTAAAAAAAAAAAAAAAAGGAGCACTAGGTTCATATCACTGACACACATTAAACTCTTTACACGGAGTTTATCATTCGGTTTCTACCTCTCATATAAAACTATATTCTCTGCTTGAAGCAAAACTATAATTGAGCGATTTATCTCAGAAAAAAAATAGGATTCACACTTGGAGCTGTTAATTGTGTTTAACTTGGCTGAAAGTCAATTAATAGGGTTAGTTTTTTTTTTTAAGTTAAAATACACAGAATTAGAAATGACATTTCACTGACTGGACATCTGTGGACGTAGACAAACACAATCTTTTGGTACCCGTCTGGACACCAGGCCCCAGCCTTTTTACCTCATTCAGGCATTATGAGAAAGGAGGACTGCTTGTTTGTTCCACAACTGTAACGCTAGGATCAATGAACTTGAGCGATGCCATTATAATATAAAAAGCTAAGGTAGGTAAAAGGTCCAATAAAACTTTCCTCTGTGTTTAAAGTCTTTGCCAACCACCAATCCAATTGAAGTGAAAACAGTATACATTTATGCAAAAAAAAAAAATGTTTGAAAACATTTTTGAAGCTTTAAGTTAAGCTTCAGAGAATCAGTTAAGAAAACAATAAGAGTTTAATGTCAAGAGTGAGTGATGGTTGCAAAAGTTACTGTAACAAAAATGTAAAAATTACAGTTTGTGATGCCATAAACTGGGTTTAATGTACCAGTTTTTTCAATCTAAGGACTTAAAAAATACTTTTAAAGAGAATTATCACATATCTGTGTTGTTTTGGTTTTAGCAACAAAAAAGAACAAAACCACACCCAAAACACTAAATTAAACATGGCAGCAATAACGCTTGAAAACCAGTAATAGTTTACATATTAAATCCCTGTTTAGGACAAGGCAACATTCAGCATTTATTATTCAGCAGTCAAAGTGGCACTTACCCTTTTTAGATGCAAGTGAGGGAAACATCGAAAATATAAGAAAAAATAAGGTCAATCAGACCTCACATGATTTGGGAACAGAAAAGAAAAAACAATGACAACTAACCTGAAATGCCGCTCTAAGTTCATCAGGTTTTTGATCGGGACCGAAACCTGCACATTTACTCTTTGCAGTTTCTTTTGGATCATCTTGCCCGGTCTTTCTGGACACCATCTTTCCATGGCTGGTCTCCATGCCCCTTTCTGCATTAATCCTAACGAAGTGCCTAAACAACACAATCCAGAACGCTCTTTCAGTTTGAAGGCAGCAGATAAATATAATAAAACAATCATGGAATATCTGAAAAGCTGTGCTATCCAACAATCTATCCCAGTGGCAGAGCGCATGGGAAAATCTGAGGAGATGGCACAGATGGTCAGATACTATGTGAAATTTGGAATCTCAAGGTTAATTTCACTAGCGCACATTTAAACTCTTTACAAGGAGTTTATCGTTTGATGAAATTCTACAATTGTGTTCTCTACTTAAAGCAAAAATTTAAGTGAAGGATTTATCTCAGAATAAATTAGTATTCAGACTTAGAGTTGTTAATTGTGTTTCACCTTGCTGCATTTACTCAGAAAACAATAATACCATTTTTTTTAAGTTAAAATAAACAGAATCAGAAATTACTTTTGATCATTGACTGGATATCTGTGGACATAGACAAACACAACCTTTGGTACCCATCTGGACACCAGGCTCCAGCCTTTTACCTCAGTTAGGCATTATGAGAAAGGAGGACTGCTTGTCAACTATAGAATGACAAGCAGATAATCCACTGTTACCTGGTGATGTCATAAATCATCCCATAAAAATATTAACATCTGAGATAGGTAAAGGCTCCAATAGAACTTTCTTCTGGGAATCAGACCAGGAATTTGCAAAAAGATATTTGCAAACGCAGTCATACGGATATCTCTAAAAGATATTTATATGTGAAAAAAATAAATAAATAAAGGCATATTAAGATTGACAAAGACTTTCATAGGATTTTTGTTGGAACCATATTTACTGGATTCAGCAAAGTCATCATGAAGTTCTTACTGGGACGTAAGGGAGGTATTTATGAGCATTTTGGTTGTCTTAATTCCAGTCAGCAAAACCTGCACCGTTACACTACATACTAATATACAATCACAGTCAATACATTTTAATATGCAATCTGATGAGGCTCATTTGTCAAATTGAAAGTAAAGATATTAACCGCACTTTTCATCAAGTCCACTTTTCTGGATTTTTTGTCCTTATTGTAATTGTCCACAGAAACATTCTGTTTGTAAATACCACGTTTCCATAAGCTGTAAGTGTAAAATCACCTCAATTACGGGAAACAACATCACTCAGTACGTGAGTGATGTGGAGTTGATATTTAACCGACTGAAGCAATGAGGTGAAATTGCTCTAGTTTTTCAATTGACAGCAATATCAAATTTCAGTGATTTTTATAAAGTAAAGCAGTCGCTCAATAATTTCAGCTTTTCTTCCTCCTCTCCTGTTTGCATAGTCATCGTCTGCTGGATGACGTGGACCTGTTTAATAACTTAGCACGTCAAATTGACAGTCAAAGTTTTTTTTTTCTGAGATCCCTTTCATTTTCGCTTTTGTTTTGAATTGGATGCTGTGCTTCTTCCTCCTGAGTTTCCTTCTTTATTTCAGGCACGCCTTTCCAAATGAAGTCACATGCAGTTTATAACCTTTATTTACTGGACCTCATGAGGGGGTCGCTCATTGCGAAACAATACAGAAGAGAGTCAAGTTGCTGTTGAGCCAACACTGTTGCATTTATCAATAAGGTAAGAAGTTCATTGTTTATGTCAGCTGATATATATATATATATATATAAACTTGAAACTTTTCAGTTTCAAGTTTCAACCTCTTGTTCTGCATTATAATTATAACCTGCAGGTGCTACATCTGTCAAGAGTTACATATTTTTAATATAGGCTAGATTAATACTGACCTGAGTGAATTTTGGCCCTCAGTTTTCTCGAAATCAAGCGAAAATTGGTGTCAAACGTTTGTGCTATGTTTGTGTGGCAAAAGCTTTTGTTTGCGCTGCTATGACTTTAAAATTAATCAAAGTTTCCAGAGGTCATCAAAGTCAACCATCCTCCAAATACCACCAACACCACCTATTAACAAAAATTGGTGTCAATCGACTGGGCTCGGTTCGTAAAATACGGAGCCCCCGAGGGGACATGGGGAATTTTTTTTCTTTTGCGTCCCCTCGCAAAACTTTTGCGTCCCCTCGCAATACTTTTGCGTCCCCTCGCAATACTTTTGCGTCCCCTCGCAAAATGCAAAAGTTTGAGACAGCGTTCTGGAACAAGACGAAGACGACAATGGAGCAGACAGTACGAGTGTCTGCTTCACTGTCGTTCCGGAACAAGACGAAGACGACAATGGAGCAGACAGTCGTACTGTCTGCACCTGGTGGTTCGGGAAAAAAACAACCGTTCGCAGAAAAGAAAATTACTTTCCAGACCCAGTAAAATTATCTGGAAACAGAAGTGAGGTACTAAAAGACCTAGTTGCAGCATGTGCAGATAACTGGTGGGTTGAACAAAGTGATATTGAACGTGAATTTCCTGACTTCTACTGGCGTTGTATTTCCACTGGCACTGAACGCGTATTACAACTGGCATTACGCTTAATTCGCCGACAGTCGTACTGTCTGCTCCATTGTCGTCTTCGTCTTGTTCCGGAACGCTGTCTCAAACCTTTGGCATTTTGCGAGGGGACGCAAAAGTATTGCGAGGGGACGCAAAAGTTTTGCGAGGGGACGCAAAAGAAAAAAAAAATCTCCATGTCCCCTAGGGGGCTCCGTAGTAAAAGATGTGTTTGCGCGACTTTTATTTTGGTTTTGCTGTACAAATTGAATTTTCCTTTGGGATTAATCAATAATTTTTGATTTAGATTAGAATTTTTGAACATGAGTATATTTTGACGTAAATGCATAAGCATAAGTATTCTCCTCCAGACTGAGCAGCTCTCTAATAACAGACAGCATGTCCACCGGTTCCCTTTGGTGGTTGAGATGCTGTTAAGAGTTTGCAATCTCTTTGTTTTGCTTTCAGAATAATTGTAGCAACATAGTTCTGTTATATTAATGCCAGAAAGACAAGACAGAATATTTGAATGCTCTTCTTGGATTCTTTTTTTGTTTTAATAGTAGTTCTTGTCGAGAAATCTGAATCTGCAATCTGAGATTGGTAATCGTGAGCAAAATTCTGATCTGTCCATCTTCAGTCAAAACCTGCAAATTTATCAGTTGTTTTGGGGGGTTTTTATGTCTATTTATGATGGACCATTTGTGCATTTGTAGATAACTAATAAAAAAAATATTCAAATATCAAAAAGACAATTAATAAATATTACAAATAACAGTGAAGTTGAATTATGTTGAACATTTTTCTTTTAGGTCTTTGCATAAATGCTATTGTACTGAAATAATGTGGGATCCTTTACTTTTAAGAGATAAGTATGTATTACGGCAATTCTCAATTGAGCATTTCCCAGCTGCCTAAATAAAACCAGATTATGCTGTTAATAAATAACACCTGCACCAGGAAATAAATCAATGATTTAGAAATTGTGCTGTGAACCAATTATTGACAGTATTATAACCAACAACAAAACAGATAATAAGCACACATGCGGTAATCGTGTGTGTTTGATTCCCGTTAGATCAATAAAGATAGATCAGTATCTTTATAAATACAATTACATCAATAAAGATACTCCAGGCACAGAAAATCAATGGATAATTTCGGGTCAGGGCAAAGTGTTGACGTGCAACATGTGGCAGCAGCTCAAATTGCTGACCAATTTGTGTGTTGGTGTATAAATGTGTGAGAGCAGGCACGGGGGGGGGGGGGGGGGGGGGCTTGTCCCCAAAGCATCCGAGGCCTGACAGGAGACACCGGGGATCCAGGTAGATTCCAGGTAGATTCCAGAGATGTGCATCGCAGCGGCTCTTCATTCAGGGCCAGCCCAAGGTAATATGGGGCCTTAGACAGATCCCTCCTGTCCTACTATGAACCTCAGCTAACATGTTTAAATACAGATAATCTGCGAGAGGGAGACCAAGTTTGTTGGCCGAGTTTAAAAACAATCACACATTCTTGGTTACTTGCTGTGATGTATTTGTGAACAAATCTAACTCAAAAACAAAGATTACACCATATTGTAGCCATGGTAACACAACAATCAAACCAACAAGATGACTCTTTAAACTTTTACAACGTAAACTTCCTAATTAAATCCTAAATGTAATTTTTTTTCTCAGCTGAATCCATTAAATAAAATTTAATAACATTATCATTCTCTATAAATGAATGCTACAGGTTTATCTGTATAGTCTATGTTACAATTTAAGCCATTTCTGGGGCCCCATGAATGTCTGGAGGCCCCTGAATGTCTGAATGGTCCCTGAATGGCCCCTACCAGCTGCTACTGAGTTTTCTTTGCCTTAATATCCCAGTCTTATAATTAAATATCAGTCTGCAGCCAAGTTGTTGTAGAGGTTAAGTAGATATTATTAGGGCTTAATTCGTAAAATGGCAGAAAATTTGCTTATTTCATAACTTCATAACCTTTGACCTTCTCTCCTCTGGTTTGTTTATCGGCTACAGTCTCAGAACAACTCAGTCCTCCAGAACTGTCAGCAGAAACAGAAACTTTATACCTGTTGAGGAAAATAGACAACATTTGCTTTGCATTGTCTCCGCATGATGGCAATAATATAGTAGGATCCAATTAGATTCTTGATCAATACGGGTTGCTGCTGTGTTGCTGTACGGTGTTCAATGTGCCCCTTTTAACTTTGAGCCCCTGCCCCTCCAAAGATCTCTGCACGGCCCTGCTACCCCAAAGCAATGGATCTTATGCAGCCCTTTCCTAACCGTGGACAGAATCCCTGGCAAGGTGGAGGCCCTCCTGCAGTCATTTTTCAAAAAGAAGAAGTTGGTGAGTGGGTGTGCACAATGTTTTATAATGTGAATATGGCATGGATGTTTAGCTGCAGTCCTCAAGGGCCAGTCTACTACCAGTTTTAGATGTGTCTGTGCTCCAACACAGCTGAATCAAATGATTCGACTATCTCCTTACCATGTCAAAGTGCTGCAGAGGCCTGCAAATGAACCATCATTTAATTCAGGTGTCATGAACCAAGGGAAGAACTAAACTATGCAGGATTCAGGCCCTTGAGGACTGACTTGAATAGGGAATGTTTAGCAAGGTATGATTATACCATTGGTAGCATGGGAAGGAGAATTATGCTTTGTAACCATGAGCATAATTCTGCTAGTTAAAGTAGATATGTTGAGAAAGACACGTATGTGATCTTGGTAACCATTTGTTAGGACTTTCTTTCCAGCTGAAGCATTATTTCTCAAAAATACATTAGTGTATTAGTCATATTATCATCAACTGTCCACCCAAGCTTTATTGAGCCTCATGCTCTATATGTGAAGTAGAAGAAAGTGTTATTGTGTTTTATGCTGAAAACCTATTATGTGCAGCCAGCAATACAGCAGTACAAAAGGCCATGGATATGTCCCTCCTATGAGGAATGTAATAAGAGAAAATAGTACCAGCCTTGATTACCCTTGAACTCTCTAGAGTCCTGACAAAGTAATTCCCCAAAATTTCTACAGTTTTCTGCAATTTTTGGAGAGAAAAAAAAATCACTATTTGTATTGTCAATTTCTTTTGCCCTTAGCCCTGTCTTCTCTAACCTTTCTAAATCTTTCCCTTTCAGTGATTGTGGTGGTGCAAAAAAAAGAGGAAGCCACAGAAAAGAGCTGTTGGAAGAAATTTTTTTGCTGCTGCTGCCTCTTGCTGTGTCCTAAGTCTTAGTCTCCCATAAACCAAAAACTTCATCTATCTTTGGCCCTGATCTGCCTTTAAAACCAGGCTCTGTTCCCAATCTGGTGAAGAATAAACACCTTTTGTCAGTGGATACCTTTTTTTACCTAGTTTTTTTTTTTTTTTTTAATAATATACTGCTATAACTATTAGCATTGTCATTTATAATTATTTGGTGGACTGCAGTATTATTCATAAATGTAAGTGGAGTGTGCAAGAAGCATACTAGCTTTAGAAACATTGATCTGTTGAACTTTTGCTCTGGCCAAACTTCATCTGGTAAAAATGTGTCATGCACCCAGCAGTACAAAATCATCAAAAACAAATGAATCTTTTATTGTGCTTCTCTCACACTGAGAATATGTAGAAAAATCTAATCTTTAATTTGAGGCCAGTGAGTAAAAAAATGAAGAGCTAAGAACTGCTCCTCCACATGGAGACGGTCCACATCAGAGGACTTCAAAGGAGCGATTGCGACCTCTGGTGGAGTCACTGAGACACTGCAAGGTGATATTGAGAATTCAGATTAATTACACATTTTTTGTGCAAAGTTCTAAGTTATGTCTTCAAATACACATTAACATGAATTCAACAAATAAAAGGTTGGTAAAAGAAGGCATACAATCATACATTTCAGAAATCCACAAATTCACCCAGTGAGCAAAAATTGGTTCAGGGTTCCCATTCGGAAAAATGTTGGTGGCTCCTGTTCTACACTATGCAAAATGAGAGTTCATCTATTAAACTGACTGAAGATGAATACATAAACTAAACACAGGAGCATGCATGTTTTTTAATGTCTTTGTGACCTACTGCTTTATTATTTATGCTTTATTATTTTGTTGAACATCATCTCAAGTTTTGTGTACTTTTCTGTCCAGCTTAACTTATAAATTGAGCCATGACAATTTAGGCTGATATTGATACTTCAGATACCAATATTTTATTAGATTATCCGATTGCCAGAACAAGTCATAGATTACCCGACTAAAATAATTATTTGCAATAGCCCTAGTGACACAAATGGCATATGGAGCCCTGGAATCCTCTTCTGGAGAGCATCTCGATCATCAGTTCCTGTCAACTACAATTAGAAGAGTTTTGGTTCTGAGCAATGAGGACATTTTGTGGGTTACAGAACAGATCCTAGTTGGGTTTTAATGAAAATATGTGGAAAGCTAATGCTAAACTTTTAAATTTACCAATGTCCAACCAAAGTTGGTCAATTGGTGATTTTGTTAGCTCCAGTTATTTTTGTTGTCTATGTATTCAGTTTGTGTCAAAAATACTAATCGAGGAATGATGCCAAATTTCTATTACCCTCATATTTAAATCTACAGAGGCAAAAGCAAGAAAGTGAGCTTCCACTTATTAACACAAATTAGTCCCTCATCTCAGCCTTTTCCTGCCCAGGCGTTTGCTTCGTCATCCACAGGATGTTGTGGATGTGGGTCTGTTTAATCTTTCATCGAGTCAAATGATCAAGAGTCACAGTTTCCCGACGTTGCTTTGATCACCGTCCTCGTTTCTGATTGGACGCTGTGACCAGCGGCCGCGTCAACCGCCAATCATGTACTTTTTCTTCCAGAGCTTTTTTTTTTTTTTTTTTTTTTCTGTTACTGTTAGACACACCCTTCTACGTGACGTCACGTCCAGCTACGCGCTGGTCTTCAGAAGGGGAGGAGGGGAGGGGGGGTCAGTCATTGCGGTAAAAATAGTGAAGAAAACAGCACCGAGGAGTGAGTTTGTTGCTAAGCTAACGTCACTGCGTTCACAGAAATACCGGAGCCGTTTTGTTTCAAGGTGAGCGGTTCGTTGTTTCCGTTGACTCCAGTACTTCTGTGTTTAGGAGGCTTTTCTGTGTCAACCTCTGGTTGTGGCCTGGATGTTACGCATGTCTAATATCGAGTTCAATAGTTGATGCGGGGCTTAAATGTGATTATTAGCCAGCAATACAAACAAAGCCAACGCGGAGACATTGGATAAGCGCATTTGAGCAATTCCCAGGCAAACTAGTGTTGCTAAGCAGCTAAACGGAATATCATATATCGTGGTTTCGTTTGTCTTAAATGTTTCATTACAAATGGCGAAATGTGCTCACCCACTGGTGTGAAAAATATTTGTGGTGATGCCTCCTAATGAGCTCCAAAGGGCTGTCATGAAATGCAGCTCACCTTGTGCCTTCATGGCCCTGGAGGCTGGGAAGAGAAAACAAGGGCTGCTAAGTTACAGCACCTGCTCTATTTCATGGAAACCTCTTGACTTCGTTGTGAAAGGAAACGGCCTTAGCTTTTACCTGAAACTGATGGACCTGGGTTCATCAGTTTCAGTGATGACAGTGTTGGCTATATTTAAACTGGAGCTGACTGGGCCTTTCCCAGGCGGCTTCATAGATCCCCCCCCCTCACCTCCCACCCCCCAGATGAACTTTCCTCCCTGAGTGTATGTGTGTTTTTTGTGATCCTGTCACCAAGATCCTGTTGTGAAAACATGGTTCGAGCCTAACACACAGACTTCTGCTGTTCAGAGTGGAAAAAAACATAAAACAGGTGACATCCATGCAAATGAAGAAGAGGCCAGTCGTGCAGATTAGTTACGCAAACGCAGTTTTCTTGTTTCAGTCAAGAGTGCTGACTGAACGCAAACATTTTTATAATTTAACCAAATTTATTTATTTTTATTTGACCGTTTTGTAACCAGGAAAGTCCCACTGAGATGAAAAACTTCTTTGGAGAGTACTGGCCAAGAGGCAGCAACGGTTATAAATCAATTACAAATAGTGACACTATTAAAATGTCATAAAATTAATTATTAAAAATGGTCACAAATTAAAGAAGTTGTCTCTAGTGATCTCAGTCTGGACTTAAATAGGCTCAACAAAATAAATGCAGTTAATTTCTAGTCCATTTGCAACATATTCTTGACTTGAAACATTTTTATGTAAGGCACAAGCAGTGGGCCAAAAGACAAACTTTAGTGTTGGCATAGATCCTCATTGGTGTCACATATTAGGGCTTTCTTTTGAATGAAGCTCCACATCAGTGTTTAGCCTGTAATCTAACACCAGAAGACGATCCATGTTTTTTTTTTTTTTTTTTTTCTTTTGTTGTTTTCTGCATTCGACTTGTTGGCATAGCAAAAGCAGGAATGTACAGGTAAAAGTTTATGAATCAGTATGGACTAGGTCTTTTGTCCCGGTTTTGTCTGATACTGTCACCCTGGTGTGACAAATAAATAATCAGAGAATTTCTTTGGATACAGTTTGAGGTTTTTCCAGCAACACTTTGGTGCTGAAATGTTGAGACTTGTGCTTGTTATTGGGATCAAGGAGCACTAGTACGGAGGAAGATCACTGTCAAAAAGATGTGTGTGAATCTAACGTTCATATTTATATTCGTATTTCAATAAATGCAGGCAATGTTGATCAGGATGAGACTTTTATTGATTTTATTAATTGCATCTTGTAGTGTATAAATCTGTCCCTCACTAATCGTTCTAGTTTTGGTTTTTTATGAAGCTGGCAAGAAATTGATTGATGTATCTATGGAAAACCTTGTTTATCATATATGATGCTATAATATGTATACTTAGTCTTATATAGTTGCGGCGGTAGAGACATGGTAGAAGACAGCGCCTTCATTCCTCCCTGTAAAAAGTTACAATTATTTGTTTAACCATCTCTATTAGACTGACAAGAGTTTTACATTATTCTCACACAAAGATTTGAAAACCTCTTGGTTTCTAATCCCTCGAAATACATATACAATACAATATATATATATATATAGAAAGGCCAGAGAGAATATTTTGTATGCTCTTCTTACATCTTTTTATATCAGCTTTATAGAGAAATATATGAATTGACTACAATCAGAGATTGGTAATCAACTCCAAATTTCTGGTTGTGTACCTCCAATCAATGACAAAATGACAATTACTAACATTCTAAGCATTATTAGTGTAACAGTGATGATTTACTGAATTTTGGAGCAATAAAAGACGTCTTAATCATTTTAAAAATGTTTGTTTTTATATCTTTCACCTCTTATAAACACCATAGCTACTCCAAACGTTGATTATAAATGCCACCCTGTTTTCCATTACATCAGTTCGTGTTTCACTGACGAATTGTGTTTAAGAGATAAGCATGTATTGTACCAATCACCTTGGGATATTTCCCAACAGCCACAATAAAACTAGTTGCTGATAATGCTTAGGAAGTAATTAGAAATCGTACTTTGAGCTAAATATGAGCAATGTTAACTTTTCCAGAGCAGAAAACAAATACACACACACGCACACACACACGCACACACGCACACACACAAATAAGGGTTTTCTTTCAGTATCTTTATTTATGTAACTCCTGACACAGAAAGTAGGTGGATAAGATAACCAGGAGGTGTTTACAGTGTACATACAACGTGACGAAGAAATCCCAGGAGGAGAGCCAGAGATTCAGATTTCCGTCCACCCCTCCCGTTTCTTCCATTGTTATTGTTGTACGTAAATGTGGCGACGGACATCATGGTGGCTTGTGACGGGCCTCGGATCCGTTTCATCACAAGCCATTAGCGGTTAGCTATAAAAATCCACTTGCCTTCAACCTTCGTTCCACTCGAACAAAAGGTCTTTCTTTCAAGTGGAACGAAAAACCTCCAGGTGTTCATTGAACTCACTAAGTAACGCTTAAACATTAAAAACCTTTACCTGTTTATGAGCTTTCTCCCTCATTTGCACAACGTTTCACACATCCCTCGAAATGCAAAATGTGTGATCTAGTTGGGCTTCTCACGTTTGTGTGTGAACAAAGAGGGAAAATGAGGTGTGACAGTGCAACCGGCGAAGGCCGTCTATGGTCACATTCTTTTTTTTATTTATTTATTTTTTTAAGTCTCTACTGTTCCCTATGGTTCATTTCAGCAGCCTCATTTTCCACGCTGAAGTCTTTGTGAAGCGTAAGCCAATGGTGCTTATCTCTGGTGGAGTTGCGATTGACCAGTGAGCTGTGAGACGCCTTCTGCAGTCATGAAAACAGTCTGCAGGGGATTTTCTCTGCTGCGTGTGGCTGAGCTTTCATTCCGTGCAGGAGGAAACTGGTCAGAGAAAAGGTAGTCGGTGATCATAATGTGTACTTTTTCTGTGCTGGGACACGGTTTCATCATTTCTGTCCCTTCCTGAGAATGGTGAGATGTCTTATCTGGGCTCAGGAGAATTCATTACTTAATGTGTCTGTGGAGGTTACCTAACCATCCTACAGGAAGAAAGGGCAACGGAGACATTTGATACTCGTGTTTGCTTTACTCCTCCCATTGTTTACAGCAGAATGTAGGTCTAGGTGGAATCACGTCTCTCGAGTCTTGCATAAGAATGCTTGAAGTTATAACAGATTTTTTAAACTGTTTTAATAAATCACAAGTGAAGCTGCGAAAAATAATATCTGGTAGTTTTTGTGATGTATAATAATCGCTGACTATTTGGTTCATTACAACGATAAGTTGTATTTTATTGGGATTTGATGCAACAGGTGTCTAGGAAAATAAAACTGGCGTATTTACTGGAAAGAATGAACTGATAATGAAGGTGTTTTTCTTATGAAACTGATAACAGAAGTTTCAGAGGAGATCTCTGGACCGTATCAAAACCGAAACGCTTTTGAACTGAGTTTGATTTCGGGGAAGAAGTACCAATTAACCAGAGTGGGAGAAACAAAGAGAAACTCCCTGCAATGTACGTGAAAGGAGAATTGTAAGTTTCACTCTCTCTAGCCTGATCTGATTTTTCAAAAATAAATATCTAAAGACAAATGCGCATTTTTTCTGATTGACTCAGTGTTTCACTAATTATCAAAAGAATTTTCCTCAACACAGGGCAACACTAAGTTGTGTTTACTTGTGAAGTGGAAGAAAACCAATTCTGTGCAGGTAGAGACTGAAACGTTGGCCCATTCTTCTGCTCAATCACAGTCCGATCGGCTGGATATTTACTGGGCAGGTACAACAGAATGTTAAGTCTTGCCACAGATTTGTAATTGGATTTGGGTCTTGACTTTGACGGGGCCCTTTTAACCTCGCATCAGAATGCTCTTTGTTGTGCGTTTGGGGTCGCTGTGCTGCTGGAATGTGAGCGAGACAGACTACACCGAGGACATGTCCTTTACAACAGTCACCTGTCATGCGTTATGTCTGAGCCGTCTTTAAATGCAACGTGAGCGTTCACATGCTCACCGTTTTTCACCTGTGGCCCAGCGAGTGGAGGTGACGCAAAGAAGGATTTTAGATCAAATCAAGAAAATTGTAGACAACCTTTAGCATCCTCTTCAAGAGACAGAATCTTTCGTGAGAGGCTTCTTCAAATTGGCTGTGATACAGACTGCTACAGGAGATCTTTCCTCCCCATCTGTCAACATGTTCAATCACTCTGAAGAATTTTGAATTAACGTGCTGCAACATTGAATTTGTCCTTCAGATCAATAATCTTTTCGAATTGAATGAAGTTATGCTGTTAGAGTCAAATAATGTTAGCTAAATAACTATTAGTTAATCATTTCGAGATTTTATGCGTGCAGAGAGACAGAGAAAATGGTAACAAGCTTACTGATTTTCTTATCTATAGTTCAACAGTAACAATAAATAAAGTTACCTTTTAAAATTAATCACACAAGAGACACGTAGACCCAACAGCAGACTTAACCTTCAATACAGTCAATCTGAATGTGTGTGTTGTTTTTGTTTTAATTCTACTTCTTTTTTTCTATCTAATCATAAGAAATCAGAGACAGAGAGCGAGAGAGTGCAGATATATAAAAATAGTTGAGACTATTCCTTATTTCAAAGCCTGAAAGTTTTAAAGAATGAGACCTAAACATTTTGAGTAATTGGATGAGATTCAAAGTAAAATAATTATATTAATATTGGTTTACCTGCAGGGATACTTGTGCTTGCACTTGTGGGAACAGTTACAAGTAAAACAAGTAACAGTAACTTTGGTTTCAAATAATTATTACAGCTTTTCAGATGAACAGCTGTAATAACTCATATCTAGGTTATAGTAAGGTATGGTTATAATATTGTAAATGCATGTTAAATCAAAGAAACTAAAAAAGGGTATGCATGTGATTTTGACATTGAACTTGAGAAGGTGTAAAATGTGCAACTGCAATTAAAGATCACTGATGTTGAGTTGGAGGTCGATGGTAGGCGAAAGGTTAGGGGGAAAAGGTGAACTAACCGGAGGGCAGAGATGATCAATGCCTTTCTTGGAAACAACATAAACTTTTCAGGAGGACCGTGGAGCAACTCTGGGTCAGCAGAACAGACATCAGGACAGAGGAAAGCGTCAAGTCAGCATGATGTTGCCACTACTGTGTATTTTAATGGGGATGGTGTGTTACCCGTTTTCTGAGTTCCATAAACATCGACCTGGACTTCTAGCGGTTTCCTTCTTTCGACAAATTTGTAGAATACTGGCAGTAACAGCATCACTTTTTAGACATTTACTTACTTGTATGATTTTCCTTCCAGTTTACAATTACGGTCAAGCACAGGTCAACTTATCACGTAGGATGCCAGACAGACACCAGGTTTTGTGGTTGTAATGTTTATTAAATGTGGTCTAAAAAGTTCTTTTGTCTTATTTTTTAAAAAGTGACTCTTCGGCCCAGCGATGAATTTCGAGCAGCCGCCTCCGTACCCAGGCAGTGGGCCTTCTGCTCCAGGCTACCCAGGCCAGGGCCCACCTCCTCAGGGCTACCCACCCCAAGGTTATCCTCCACAGGGATACCCAGTAAACATGGACCAGCCCAACCCAGCCTACCCCAACTACCCCGCTGGACCAATGGGTCCTGGAGGTCCCTATCCTGGCCCAGGTCAGCCCCCATTCCAGGGATATCCAGGCCAGCCACAGTACGCCTGGCAGGGTGGACCCGCTCCTGGACCCATGTATGGGGAAGCCCCCAAAAACACGGGTGAGTGGTGTGCAAAAACCTCTATAGTGTATACGGCATGTATCGTAATAGTCAACAGAAGATATCTGATACCATTGATGATATAGGAAGCACGGTGCTGGCCTAGCATGTTGAAGGCTCTGTGATGACTGTTCTAGAGAAACTAAAGTGGACACGAACAAAATTTATAAATCATATTAATAATGGAGGCTATTAAATATTACCAGCCTTTCATTTTTCTTGCGTGATTTTACTCAAATTGCATTCCTGCAGTACGTTCCAGTCAGGAACATCAGCTTTTTGTCTCTAGTGTGATTAAAGGGCACGTTTGGCCCTTTTTTACACATTTGTTGCACTTTCTTGGGCAAATGGGACATTTTCATTAGCCTGCCGCTGTTTCCCTTTAGCTATCCACAGAACAGGCTGCGCAGCACCACATTAACGAGCGCTGGTGCTGCGGCGCTCTCCGAGTCACAACAGCGTTATTAGTTCGAATGGAGCGTTACACGTGCCATGTCTCATTTTACATATGCTCACCAATATGGCCCTGCGACTGCACCTGTTGCCACGGCAGAGACGTATTAATGGCAGAGCGACGACGACGCCCTCTAGCTCGCCTTTTCTAGTTTTTATGCACGCAGAGAGACAGAAGGCCAAACCGGGAGCCTTTTAAACAGAGTCCCTATGTCAAATGACCATACGGCACGTGATGACATACAGCTGGACAAGACGCATTTTTTCCATTTTCTTCTAACAGCCTAAGTGTCGGATTTATTTAAGCCTCGTCAGTGATTGAATTTTTTTCTTTTTCGGAACAAAAATAACAACCCTTGACTGAAACGTTGCGATTGCGATCAAGAACGTGAACAATTAGAATTAGGATGTTTCAGTTTGTCTGCAGAAAACACAAAATATACAGGGTAACTGAAGATGCTAAATTAAATTTTAAAAAGCTAGTTGTACCATCTTTCAGGAAATGGCTCAAACCGTTTCCTGGAGCATTTCATCAAACTCCTGGAGTAAATGCAGTTCATTTTCTTTCTTTCTTACGCTACATTCTTAGTTACTTGAATCACCCATTACAGCTTTTTGTAGTATGTTGAGTTTCTAAACTCATAACTTTGAAACAAGGGGTTAACAATAATCGGCCTGCTGATTGATTTCCTTAATCGGCGGATGGTTACATTGGAACCGATCTCATCTACTTCCACAAAGGTTTGAAAATAATTGACAAATTAATAAGTTAACAATTATCACCCCACTGTTATCAACTTAGTGACTGTATCACAGAATAAGGTCTAAAAAGGTTGGCCACTGGCCAAATTTGAAATTGGTGGGTCAAATTTAAAATTAGAAAATTAGGGTGCACCCCTATCTGAAACAAGTATGCATGAAATGATAAAGCCAATACTAAAAATCAGTTCAACAATTCAGATTTAATATATAGTTTCTTCCAAATTATATCTTAACTCTCTGCTAAAGAGAGTAAAGAGTTTAAAAACACTTTAGAATCAGTTTGCTGGTGGATTTTTCTCTAATCCACACATAGTCAAACAGACCCAAATATATACCATATTTTCTGGACCACAAGTTGGATAAGTCAAAAACTTTGTCGTGAAAAGTCAAACGATAAATAAGTCACACCTGTCGTACTCCCAGCCAATCCGGAATTTTAAAACGTGCGGCTCATAGTCTGGAAAATACGGCACATGAATCCCCACTATTGTCATTCAGGTCAAACTCACCTTGATTGCGTGATTTTTTTTTTTTTTTTTTTTTGTTGTAGCCGTCAGCAGGTTCCTGGCATCACTCTGACTGGACATGGATCGCTGTTCATGGCAGACAGTTTTAGGTTTATCTCAGCTGGTGTGTTTAATTGCTTACACCTGGCTTTTAGACATAGTCCGCTGAATTTTAATAGGCTTGATGTCAGAGCTTTGGGAACGCCATTTCAGGAGCTTATTATTAACCTTCAGCTTAATGCTGAACTCTATTTATTCCTGTAGTCTCACTTCATTAAATTTAATCTGTCGCAGAAGGGTAAAGCGTTGTTAAACAATGGAACAAATTGTTTCATTTAGCTTGTTTGGAGCTCCAATACGCCTCAGTTTTTAGAAATGCAAAACAGAAAAACAAAAAAATCTCAAAGGTACATTTAATTATACAGTTGATGGATTGTCTATTAATAACAGTTTCAGCGCCACCAAAACGTTTGAACTGATCACAGTTCAGGTAGCCGGGGAGAATGAAGGTAAGTTGATTCATTAGTAGTTCCCCGGTGTTGGAACAATATGTGGAGCATGAAAGTTCAAGGTAAAATATCCCAACGAGAACAGAGAGCGTCATTAACACGGAGACGTTTTGGAAAAGGGAGTGGGTGTGTGACTGCGTTCTCTGGTTGATCAGGCGTCTCGCTGTGAGACTTTTAGATCAAGACGAGAGTTGTTAAATATCGGCCTGGCACTAATCGGATCATTGCGCCGCCGTCAGAGCCGCTTGCCGTTTACGGTCTGACCTGCGGCGGATCGGGCTGTTAAAGGCTGGATGACTGTTTGGCTCTACATCAATGATTAATCACACAAACAAGGAACGGGAGATGGATTTATTCAGCACCTGTGTTGGATTTAAAATTTTTTTTTTTTTTTTTTTTTTTAGTTGTGAACATCTGCTGAACTTCATACATGTCTAATGCTGTCCTCTAATGTTTCTGATTAAAACCTGTTGCCGAGAGGAGAGGGAAAGCCTCTGCTGCACACGTGGAGTGAAGGAAAGTTTTACTGCTTTCTGCTGAAAACTCATTATATGCGGCCAGCGGTACAAAGAGTACTCTGCCCCTGCTGGATTGTGAATCTCAGCTGCTATGGTATTGCCATGGAGACGAGCCTCCTTGGAGGAATGTAATTAAAGGAAATCATATCAGCCTTGGTTACCCTTGAACTCGCTGCCAGAGTCCTGACAAGAGTAATTCTCGAAAATATCTCTCTGTTTTCTGCTACTTTTTTGGGGAGGAATAAAAATAAATCACCTGTTGCATTTTGCCCTCCCTTATCGTCTCTAACCTTCTGTCTTTCCCTCCCAGTGTATGTGGTGGAGGACAGGAGGAGGGACGACACAGCGGACACCTGCCTGACGGCCTGCTGGACGGCGCTGTGCTGCTGCTGTCTCTGGGACATGCTGACATAACGTCCTGCTTCATTTGCTCAGCCTTCTTAGTCTCCTGTAAGGCCCAAACCTCCTCAACCTTTCCCCTTTCTTCGTCTTCTGCCTTAAAACCTGGCTCCGTCCCGCCTCTTCCTCCCTCACCTCATCGTCTCTGCTATTCCTCCTATTTGTCAATAAACAACAGCTCCGGTCTCTTAGGGAAGTCTTTCCGCTCAATGTGAAGTCCTCGGCTCTGGTCCACCTGTCCACAAGTTGTCTTGTAGCGGTCTGCAACGGAGCTTCTTAACACCAACATGAATCTGAGGCTTTTTTTTTTTTTTTTTTTTTTCAAATTGCACACCTACACACAACCTTCACACACACACACACACACACACACTCAGAAAGATGCAGATTGTACGTGCTTGTTCCTCCTGTGCACACGGATCTCAGGCTTATCTAGTATGAAGTTCTTTGGCACTTTACAATGATTACCTCTGCAAGAAACAAATCCTGCCTGCCTGCCTGCTTGCCTGTTGAACCCTGACCCCTTTCGTCACCACTCCTCAGCTACATTAGCAAACAGAGGACTACTCTCCCATCAGGGGGCTCCGATCCCAAATTTCACCCAGACCCCAGCTGCTAATGAGCGACGGGAGGGTCGATGTTTAGAAACTTGAAATGTATCCGTTTTATTTTCACACTTTCACTTTTTTTTCTGTTTTTTTTTTTTTGCCTTGTGAAAATAAATGAAATGCATTTTTAAACACAAAGGTAATCGTTCGTTGGATGACTGTTAACTTTTTAATGGCTGCAATGTAATGTTGTGCTTTTATTATTATAAAAAAAATGATTCTAATATTTATAATTTGGTTCTTGGAAATATATCTGGAAACATTGTTAAAAAAAAACAACTGCACTTGCTCAACAGAAGAAACCCTATTAGTCTGTGGATGCCTTGTTTTTTGTTTGTTTTTTGCTTCGAATGAGAGTCTTTCATTAAAATTTATTGCTATAATTAAAGACTTTGTCGTTTCCAATTATTGGGTGGATTCCAGCAATGTGTGTGAGTGCAAGAAGCAGGCTGGGCAGAGACTATAGATCAATACTGGCTGTAGGAACCTGGAAATGTTGATGTGTTCGGCGTGCGGTTCCTGGTCACGCTTCATACGTCTGGTAAAAACAAAAAATGTCAAATTATTTTCCTGTAGTTGCATAGGGATCTAGAAAAATCAAATCTTTAATTTGAGGGTTCAGAGTTGGCCATTCATCATAACTCATTTTCTTTAGGATTCGCCCAATGGCCTTTTGCAGCACAAATGATATAGCGATAATAATAATAATGTGAAGCATTGCTACTCATGCTAGAGTAAACTTTGCTGAATCAACGTTTTATCTAAAAACTCCAGATACAGACAAACGTTGACGATTTATGTAAGTAAGACTTCCTGTCTGTGCACCAGCTTCATTGTATTAATGTGATTTCCTTTCTGCTGAACCTGTTGGGAGAACAAGTGAAGATACAGTAAACAGCATATGTTGTGACTGGAAGCATTTCTCCTGGTTTTAGCATATGCATGCTCCCCACTAGGCGCATCTATTTAATACATTTTGTTTTGGAAAAGTTTCTTCCTACATTTACTTTATAATTTGATCAATTTGTACTTGTTTTGTTTCTAAGATATCAGACTGCATGCAATCCATCATTTTAAAATGTTACATTAGAGGTTATGATCAGTTACTCATTACTTTAGTACTTGTTTTTAAAACTCACACTTATGTACTTTCTTGGACTTTTTAGCAACCTCTTGACTTTTACTTGAGTAAAAATATGTTTGCACAGAGCTACTCTCACTTGCGTACAAATCTTTTGTACTCTACCCACCTCTGTTGGTAGTGGTGTGGCATTGCAGCAAAAAGGTCCCGAGTTCAAATCCCGACCTGAATGGCCCAGTCAAAGGCCACACATAACCACAGTTGTAAATCTGTAGCAAGACTCAAAGCTGATTTCCACCAACACTCTCCCTCCAATCTGAGTTTGAGCAACTGCCGAAATGGCTTCAAATTCTAGTTGCAACGTGTACGTAATTGTTGGAGACGTCGTCCGAAAGACAAGTGGAGCAAAAGGAGGCTCTATAATTCATATATGCACCCCAGAAAGTTCACATTTATTTATAAAGAATATTGAAACCAGTACATTTGTTTTCCTGCCACTTTTGCACCAAACGTGTGTCGTTCCATCCACATGGTTCCTGAGAACAGATTCCGGAGCTACTGTTAACAAGAACACATTCTCCTTGTTTTAAAGGAGCACTTATGTATGTTTTTTGAGCTTTACATCACATTATAATGTTATTCCATCATCAAAAACATACCTGGAGTGGTGCCTTGCGTTTCAGAAAGCGTAGGACCTTCTTAAAGAGACAGCGGCCCAATTTCATTATCAAAATGTCACATAATGCTGCCCCCCCTTTAAGGAAAACTGACTCAAAAAAATCTATCGCTTCCTTGACTGTGATGCATAATTAACAAAGACAGGAAACCCGGCGTTTCAAAGATTGCTTCTGAAGAGCAACTAATGAGAGTGGACCGCCGGTGCCTGAAAGACGACGGCGCCTCCGTCCTCCGACACAAGAGATGAGATGAAAGCTCGGTTGAAGTAAACAATTATGTTTTATTGATAAGGTTCTCGAAGAGTCTCGTTTCAGTGAATGTATAAGAATCATCCTCTGATAATACTGATTTGGTACATTATGACATCCAGCACGAGTCTCCTCACAGTGAGAGGGATCCATTACTGCTACTGCTGTTGGGATCTAGGACAGAAAGAATCTGCTTCCAAACAACAAACAAACCAACAAACAAACGGAAAATAAAAAGAATAAGAAAAAACAAACTTTGGACCGATATCGTAGATAATGGAGTATCAGAGTGCCACAAAACTCTAGAGTAGTAAGAGCAGCTAAAGGTTTCGCACATTACAAGCCACTTCCTCTTAGAAATATAAAACTTGATATTCTGAACAATATTCTACTGTGCTGCATAAAGGTAAGTCTATACACTGTACATCGAAATATACTTCGAAAAAACAGATTTCACAGTTTTAAAGACTTTATTTAAAGTATAAACTGCTTTTTAAAACACCTCAATACATAAATTACTCTTTTTGCCAGTTGACTATTGTTTCCCCTGTCAGCAAACCGAAAACAAATACAAAAAACCAAAAAAAAAAACCAAAAAAACATTTATTACATATCTTACAAAACAAAAGAAGCTCGTCCATCGATGTTCGTCTCGATAAGAACTGGTGACTCATTCATGATTGTCATTTAGTACTAAGAATAAATAAATAAAAAAAGAAACGAACCAAATAAATACTAACTCAGCATGTCTGTCGGACTTGGTGAGTGGTGTGTGTGTGTGTGTGTGTGCGTGTGCGTGTGTGTGTCTGTGTGTTTGATCGCGCTGTACAGAAGTGCCTTGGTGAAAATCTCACAATTCTACCGCGACTGAAACGTACAAAACTACGGCATCTACGGTATACGCAACATCCTGAAGTTTTTAAGTGTAGTCTGACACATATGTATGGGGGGTGGGGAGGGTGAGTGTGATTCTGCTCCCCACCCGACCCCCGGTTGCAAAATAAACAACGTGGTGCTATGCCACTTTCCACAGATAGCTGTCGTTTTTTTTTTTTTTTTGTTTCGTTTTGTTTTTTTAACAGTTTTTTTTTTGTTTCCTCTCTCTCTCTTTCTCTCTTTTTGAGTTTATGCTTCAGCTCATCATCAGCTCGGATGTTCATGGATGCCGTTGTCCTGTTGCTTGGCTGATCGGCGGCGGAACTGGACTGGTGGCGGACGGACAATGGGAGGCCTGAGACAGGGAGACGGCTCGCGTTGGCGTCGCTGTTTTGTGATGCATGTCGGGTGATGGCTGCGCTCTGAGGAGGCTCGGTCTCCGCTTTGGTCCCTTTGCCTTCAGTTTCTCTGCTGGCGGCGAGACGCGCCGCGGCGCGACCCCCGCCCTTCCCTTCTCCCTGCGTTATCGTGGCTGCTCTCGATGTGACCCAATAAATATGGGCGAAAATATCACTATCTTTTTTAAAAAGGGGAATCTTCTTATTGGGTAAGCAACAGTTATCAGAGTTCTTCAGTGCTTTTTTACTTTTTTTTTTTTTTTTTGTCAGTTGATCAAAGTTTTTTTTTTCCAAAAAACAAAAAAATTGACTAAACATTTGTTTTTGTGTTTTTTTTTTTGTTTGTTTTTTGTTTTTTTTTGCCTGTGGCAGTAAAATTAACATGTTTTTCATTCTTTTTAAAAGTCCCTGCAGCGTTCCGTGAGTAACCCCGTTTGTTGGTTAGTTCTCCGTAGGTTTTCAGAGGAGTAAGGTTAAGGAGGCTGGGTAGAAAAAAAAAAAAGAAAAAAAAAAAAAAGAAAAAAAGGGACAAAATTCGGAGATGTCGGGAGAGAAGGGAAGAGTCAGCGGGGCTCGGGGGGGCTGTTACCTCCTGCCCATCTCGTTCTGTCTGAGAAACTGGACGTTGTTGCTGCTGTCGGCCAGTTCTGGATACTGCTCCACCGGCAGCACGTAGTAGCCGTCGTAGCCTTGGACCCGACCCGTCGTTAGAAGCTGCTGCCTCTCCCCTTCGGTCCAGAGGCGACTGCCGCCTTTCCCGTCCCTCGTGCGCTGCTGCTCCTTGGCCCAGGCCCCCGCCAGGGCCCTCTGTCGGGCCAGCTCCAGCAGTCTTACCTTCTCTTCGTCCACCACGTCCACAGAGAGCCCGTAGCGAATGCTCAGCACCAGCGACGGGACGGCGAACTCCACGGTCACGCCTCTCCTCGACCGGCCGCTCACCGTCACGTTGATGCCGCTCTCCAGAGACTTCCGCCCGTTCGTGAGCCCCAGGGCCAAAAGGTCGCTGTCGGCGGACCCCACTTTCACAAAGTAGTGGCAGTCCCTCCCGTCCTGAGTGTAGTGAGTGCCCTCCAGGTACTGGGCGCCATTGAGCACCAGGGCTATTTTGCGGCTGTCGTCGCTGGCCAGCGGCGACACGCCGGCCACAACGCGGCCCTCCTTAAGCGCCAGCATCACTCCGCGGCCGATAATGGGGGTGCTGGTGCCGAACCAGTGGCCGGGCTTGTCTTTACGTCTGCGGCGCTCTTTGTTGAGGAGACGGCCCTCGAGGGCCATGAAGGCCTGGTTGTGGCGCTCCGCCGCCTGCTGCACGCCAGTGATGAGCTGAATGACCAAGAAACAAAAACGGTCACTGGAGCATAACATTACGACCTCGAGACAAACGGACTTTACGGCACTCTGTGATGCCAACGCCACAAAATGAAATGTATTCGATTCAACTAAAAGTAGAGCAGGATTTACTCAAAAAAAAAAAATAAAAAAATAATGTACAGTTAGTGTAAAAATATATATCCATTTAGTTCTTGGATGGTTGACTTTACCTGGCCATTCTCACAGTGCTGGGTGGCCTGCAGCTCGTACGGCGGCTCCACAAAGTAGAGCGAGTGTCGAGGGAATCCTGGGATTATGTTGCTGAGCTGAAAGCCAAACATCACCAACCAGCTCTTCACATCTGCAGCAGCAGGCGAGACACAAAACACACTCTGCTAAATGACACAGTTAAACATGATCGGAAAAGGACTCATCAGTTTAATCATTTAAAAAAAAACAACAAGTCTGTTCATTCCTGCAGATTACTGACGATATCAAAGCTCAAGTGAAGTTCAGTTTATGAACTGAAGTCAAAAGCCTCCCAGAGTTAAACATCCCAAGATGACCCTAACAGGTCCGAGGCATGTCTGAACGTTACGTGACAGAGAAAAATGCCTCGTTGTCCCAGAAAAAGGATCGTCACGGCAATCAAGACCCATCAACGTTCTCTACCTGTGACGTAGTTTTTGACATCCAGCATGTCGCTGAGGGGGTTGTTGTTCTTGAACATGTACAGGTTAAACGGGGAGAGGTCCTTCCCTATCTTGGGCCACATGCTGTAGTCGGGCGACGTCCAGCGTCCGGCCAACACGTCGTAGTCTCGTTGGGTGAAGTGAACCAGCTTGGTCAACGGGTCGTACAGACCGCCGTGGAAACCCACCACCAGCTGGAACTCCGGGTTAGAGTCGAGGTACACCTCACCGTAGGCCGTGTACTGCACCTGGGCGAAGTGAGCAGGAGAAACGTTACTCTGTGACGGGAACGCAGTATAAAGGTAAAAAATAAATAAATAGCAGACTGAACAATGTTGAGTCGTACCTGTTTGATCATCTGCCCGTTGCTGCTGAAAACTGCCAGAGGGGTTCCTGTGTTGTCGGATGCAATGTAGTATTCCTCGCCACTGCTCACCTCCATTGCAAACAAGTGGCCCTAATGAAGAGATGATTCACTTTTTAAGTCACGGTGCTCCTCCAAAGACAGAACGACATGAAATGACAACAAAACAGGTTGGGCTACATTGTTCACCCTGCGAATCCCAGAGAGCCATTATCCCTGATACGTAACATCCTGGAACCTCCGGAAAAGATGTGCAAAAAGCCTTAAAATGATTTTATGCCTATGTGTATTTTAACCCTACATTTAAGTAGATCCATTTAAAAATCCATGGAAGATCCATGGAAAAAATCTCATGCTTAAAAAAAATAAATAAATAAAAATATAACAGTTATAAGTCTGGTGAACCATTTTTTTGTGTTAATTTGGTAATTTGACCCAATGACAATCTCTGTTTTCTAAAAAAAAAAAAAAAAATCTGGTATTTTGAAAGCTTCCTCAGGTCAGGCACTCTCAGGATCCTGGAGTACTTCGAAGAGAAAAAGGCCCACAGCATCATAGGTCCTCCACTATGCTTAACTGCAGGCATGAGGTGTTTTCAAAAATTCATAATTTGTTCAAGACAGTGGATTTTGTTGCAATTCACCGGGTTGCAAAGTTTCAATAAAAGTCCAAGCACTAGTCTGGTAGTTGCAGCCCTTTATGTTTGTGAGTGAACGACAAATAGGTAGGATCTCGTGGTTGTTACGGCGACCTTATGAGGCCACTCTTTACTGCAGTGAAGAAGTCTAAGAACTCTTAAGGTTACGGTGGTTCTAAACTTGTTAATCTTTGCTTCAGGCAATTTTAAGCAAAACAATGTTTCCTTGAAGACATTGCTTTATTCGTGAAGCTGTACATTTATTGGCTTTACTTGAATGCCAATGTTTTGTAGACTTTAATATTTTGAGAGACGAGCAAAGAGAAATGAGCCTCTGTTATATTTATAACCCAGGGAAACAGCAAGTTCAGGATTACAAATTAACACTTCCCAACACCTTTGATCAACTTATAAGACTGGAAAACTACAATTTAAAAAAATGTTTTTGTTGCCTTTATGTGTAGGGTTGGTTAGGCAGGCAAATTACTTTGGCTCTTGGGATTTTTGTCGCCTCCAAAGATGACGCTAATGCACCGACAGACATGCAGCTTAAAGACTTTGGCACATCTTGACAGTGCGTGCTAATTGTTGCACACGGTGCACATGCTGATGTTTCAAACATACCTGCAGGTCATAGTAGAGCGATGAGATGTCAGAGCTGGAGTGGTTGAAGATATGCGTCACCCTGGTGGGATGGTTCAGGTCAGCGTAGAAGAACTGGAGGTGCTGTCCCAGGCTGTTCCGCGTGGACACCCGGCGGCCAAGCCCGTCGTAGTGGTACACCACGCTCCAGCCTCCCGGCCCTCTGTTGTAGGCCCTCAGGAGCTGGCCTTTGGAATTGTAGTCGAAAACGTCCGAGCCGCGCTGGCTGAGGAACCCGTCCTCGTCCAGGCGGTACTGGACGTCCCCCAGGCGGGTGATGCGGTCCCTGAGGTCGTAGCGGAGGGGAAGGATCCGGGCACTGTTGCCCGGATTCAGCAGGTGGAGGTTGCCGTTCAGGTCGTAGCTGTAGCGCCAGGTGGACCAGTCATTCACCTGTGCAAAGCGGTGAATTATTCAGAAGCTTTTAGCAGCATTGCAGGCGTAACTTTCCCGAGAAACATAAGGGGAGT
The DNA here is from genome assembly GCA_010277015.1 of Poeciliopsis turrubarensis. NCBI lineage: Eukaryota > Metazoa > Chordata > Actinopteri > Cyprinodontiformes > Poeciliidae > Poeciliopsis > Poeciliopsis turrubarensis. Next base: position 6,258,309 of record VMRN01000012.1, on the reverse strand, counting down.
CGGGGGCGGGCGGAAGGAAACTCAATATGTGCAAACAGAAATTCACCTTGACACCGCTGAGCTGTCCATCTCCATCATAGTCATAGCGGTACTGAGTGGTGTTGGCGTAGGGCCCAATCTTTAGCTCTCTCTTCACCACCCGGCCCATGCTGTCATACTGCACCGTCATCCAGTACATGAGTGAACGGAAGATCTCGTACTGGACCTCCTTGATGCGACCGTGGGTGTCGAAATGCTTACTCAGCGTCATTACGGCTGTGGTGATGATTTGATTAATGTCATAATAGATGACCCCGAATTTCCCAAAGTGCTCCACCTGCGGGAAAGGAGGAAATACTTAGGGAAGAGTCCGCAGAAGGACAAAAAACACATTCGGTGCCTAGAGAGAGACAAAGATGCCAAGCTGGTGGTAAGGGCGCACCTTTCCGGAGATCTCGTCGTATCGGTAGAGGTCAACAGGCAGCGGGGTCTCGCTGATGACAGGCTTCATGCTGGCAATGCGGAAGCTGTTGTCATGGTAGGTGTAGTCGAACCTCGCGTTCACCATCCCCTCCTCGCTGAAGCGGTAGATCTGCTTGTCGATGAGGGGGCCCATCTTGCGATAGCGGATGGTGCAAGAGAAGCCGCCGCTCTGCAGGTTGACCATCTTGAGGACCCCGGCCGTCTCGTCGTACCCGAACGTGACGACGGTGCTGTCGTACACGATCTCCGACAGCTTGGCCAGCTTGCCGTACTTGTAGAGGACGCGGCGGCCGGTGCCCATGTAGTGCGTGGCCTGCGGCCGGCCGTCCTCGCTGAAGTCGTGGATGATGGAGGCGTTGCTCTCCGGGGGGTTGTAGGTGTTGCGGATGTAACCGACGGACACGTGCGTGAACATGGTGTGGCGCGCGACGCTGGGCATGGTGACAGCTGTGACCCGACCTGAGGCGTCAAACTCAAAGACGTACTGTCTTTGGCTCTGCAGCAGCAGCACCATGGACTGGAGGAAAAGAGCAGAGCGTTGAAATACAGATTACTATAATAGCATTATCAATGGATGACTTGCCTCCTGTGAAATAGCACCGGAGGTAATTTGCACCTTCGTGACCATAAAAATGATCTATTATTTCATTCAATTCCCCAATTCAAATTACTGTCGCTATTGCCTTTCTTGGCAAAACCTAACTCCTGCGTGACTCTTTAAAAGATAGATGAACTTACTTTATCAAGGTAGCTGTAGCTCCAGATCTTCCCGTCCACAAACGACCGGGACAGAATGCGGCCCTGGGGGTCAAACTCGGTCTTCTCACTCATGCTGCCCCTCTGCAGACCCACAAGCTGTCCAGTGGGCGAATAGGAAACGTTGACGACTGCCAAGCTGCTGCTCGGCAGCCACATGGCCGGGCGGCCCTGAGTGTCGTACATGATGCGCAGCGTGAACTTGCGGTGGTCGTCGTAAATCTTCTCAGTGCGGGTGTTGCGGTCGAAGTCGATGGAGAGAAGATTGCGTCCGTGAGCCTAAAAGAAAAGCAATCGATTCATTTTGAGACTCAGGAACAAGCAAAGTTTTGTACAGAGGTTTTCTGCCGCTTCGCTGTTTCACAAAAACACCTGAAATTACATCGTAATCAGCTGTTGGAGCATGGCAAAAAAAAATTAATAAATAAAAAATCTAAAACTTTAAGAGTTATGAATACCTTGGCACTGAGTGTTTAAAACAATCAATCATTCACTTTACAAAATCAGCAATTACCCTCAGCTTCCTCCCGAACACGGTGATCCGGCCCTTGGTCTGCTCCTTGCGCAGACGCCACTCGATGGAGTTGAGGCCGTTGTCGGTGGGCAGGGTGATGTTCCTCCGGCCGATAGTGGGGCTGACGGAACCTGCCAGGATGTGGGGCTCAGTGTGGAAGCTGATGCCCATTCCGTTGGCATACATCACTCTCAGGGTGCCGTTGTTGCACAGCTGATAGCTGTTCCTCACCTGGTCTGTAAGGGAGAGAGCAAGAAAACAAGAGTTCAAGGACTGACATTCTGCAATCAGGGCTTCTTGGAACTCGCAGCAAACACGTCCAGCATATCAAACAGCAAATATTGATTGCGGCTAAACGTGGTCCGAACTGGAATGAGGAAAAATGACCAATATTCACGGTTAGAAAACGCAACTCGATTAGATTAGAAGAAAAATCACGTTTGATGAGGCTAAAGGATTTATAAATTAAACATTGCAGAAACTCGTAAATGTGAAAATGGGGTTCACTGCTTGATTTTTTTTCCTCTTTATTTCTTAAACCACAGATATCAGTTTGTTTTCACACAAAGAAATGTTTGTCTGCAGAACCCAGGCATTGGGTGAATTCTGTTGGGACGGACGTCGGATTGGATCCGTTGGTCAGAGAGATAAAAAAAAGATCCTCACGTAATTTTATGACCTGACAGTTTGGACTCCATGATAAGATTTCGAGATAAAATCATTAAGCTGTACTGTGTACTAACGTTGATGTCGGTTGATTGTGTTAATTACTCCAGTTCACACTAAAAATAACTATTTTGTTGAGTAAAGTTAACAGGTTTTTACTTGCTAAGAGGTTATCACAAGCCACTTCGAGCTATATTAACATTTACACCAAATAATTAACCATAACATCAACACAAACAGGTAAAGGAGCTTTGTTTACAGACCCACTTTATGCTTTCTTACAACCGTTTTTAGCATTATATATATTTTTGCCTGTATTAACTTAAATTTGGTGCCTAAATCAAGGTAGCGCCAGCTCCGATTAGCCATGAAATTTGTTTGCAAATTGTAAATACGCGAAACACACTCTTACGCATGAATTTGGTTCAAATTCAAAAGGTCACGCGGTCATTTTATTTTAATGCGATACTTTAAATGTAGAATAAAACTAGAAATAAAAACGATTCAGTTCCGAGCAGCTGTATGAACTGTTAACCAAGGAGCGAGATTGTCCCAGATTAGAATCCTGGCTGGGATTAACGTGCTTTACAAAGATATGCATGCTTTCCACCTTTAAGCCTGAGAGTGTCTGGTTATTCTGTCTCTGTTATATTATGATTAACTGTCTAGGATACAACCTTCACCAAATGCTGCTCCCCCCCCCGCCCCTCCTTTTTTATAACGTTACATTCGTCACTTCTTCATATTTTTTACCTACTATACTGGCTCAAACCTATAAGCTGGCATATCAAAGAAACTGGGAATGTATCGCTTCATACCTGAGCCAAATAATCAAAATCAAACATTTCTTTCAACCCAGCAGTTTTCAAAGTTTCAACCTTTTTGGTTTAAAAAAAAAAAAAAGGTTGAAACTACTTTTAGGTTAGCTTAAGTTTAAGTTTTCACATTAAGCAAGAGTTTGTTTTTTTTTGCGTGCCAAAGCAACCAATCAGAAAAAGGCCCTTTACGTCTGCTGGTGTCTGATGAAGATGCGAGATTTTCAGTTCAGGCTTCATGTCGAAAAGAACACGATCCAGTCTATAAAACAGATGGGTTTCCACGATTATGTCCTTTAAAGTGAGAAATAATCTGAAGGAAAGATTTCATGCTCAGCCCATGTCCCTATACAATCTCTTCATCTTTACAATTTATTGTCTTTCTCACAAGAAAGGAATGAGATAAGGCCGTCCCTAATGCTGAGGCTAATTTTCCCCTCTGATGTTCGGAAACAGACGTCTTGATGACAATGATGGAGATAAAATTGTTTTCAGCTGATTTCTCCCGGAGATGCAGAGTTTGGATCTCTCTTCATTCGATTTACAGAAAGGTGAGAAGCTCTTTTCTTTTTTTTTTTTTTTTTTTTTTTTTAAATTTGACACTCTGCCATAAATGACAGTAATCCATAAGGCCAATTTGTAATAAAGCTCCAGGCACATTTTAACAATGCCTCAAACAGACAAGTGAAGCGTTTTTTTTTTTTTTCCCTCTGACTTGGCAGCACCAGCCTTTAGATAAATCTTTCCTGCTCGCTCTGACTGAACAACCTCGTAATAAAACGGCGGCGAGGTTGAGGGAAAGACAGAGAGGGGGGGTGAAACGAGAGCCTGAGGGGCCAGGGAGAATTCGCTGCGCAGGAGTTAATGAAGAGCGCGAGGAAGAGCGGGAAGCGAGGGGGAGACGGTTAAGTGAGGGTGTCAGCGGAGAGCTGAGCTGAAAACCCACACGGTGTGGAGGAAACCCTGGATGACTTTAAAAGCGCGGCGGACAAACACTCCGCCGGCCGGCGAAACGCAGGCGGAGCGCTGCTGACTGCGTCTGCAGCCGAGATTCCGGCTCGGCGTCCGCGCCGCCGGCGTCACCGCGGTCAAGGGGAAGAACACAATTATTCTTCTTCCTCCTCTTTTCTAAACACACCAAATAAGCTCAGGGATCATGGGGACCGGCTGAGTGCGCGTGTTGAGAGAGAGAGGCAGAAAGAGAGCTTGAGGGATGAGGAGGATTCACTCAACGTGAGTTAATGAATTTTGCTGGGATGACATTCAAAAGCTGGATGACCCAGATGGGATTAACAATTTATATATTGGTAATTTTTTTTTTTTTTTCCCCACCATAAGAGGGACTGAGAGGAGAAAGGCGGGGCAAAGAGGAGGACAATAATCTCCCGGAGCGCGCACATAAATGAACGAAAATGAAAACCGGAGGACAGCGTATTTACCATCACAGAGGGGAGGCTGCGGTTCTGAAAGAACGACTCTGTGTGACTCGTCGTTACTTAATTAAAGTCTTCTGATTGGACTTTTCAAGGCTCGAAAAAAATGAATCTGAATGCAGAAAAAGTGAGCTCCTGCTGCTGCGTTCAGTCGGTGTACCTTGCACCACTGTGTACGAGGCTTCGACCGAGGACAGGTTGGTGATGACGGTGACGTCGTCGTCTCGGCTCGAGCTCTCGATGTCTATGTTGATGGAGCGCTCGATCTCGCGGTGGAGGCTCGTCACCATGCCCGTCGGGTATGTCACGTTGGTCAGGCGGCCCTCGCTGTCATACCTGGGGGCGGGGGGGGAAAGGATATGATTCAAAGGCGTTGGCAAATAAATGTACTGCTGAAGGATGTGTTGGTACAAGTTTTAAATGTAGTTTCCAAAGCAAACACTAGGGGGCAGCAGCATGACATGTGAAATTTCAAAGGAAAACAGAACACCGAGCAGAGCAGGGCACGCACATTTACTTTAGAGACTTACTGATAGAATGTTGTCCATCCGGTCTCATCAGCCTTGGTGGCCAGCAGGCCCGTGTTCCCGCTGTAGCCCATCAAAGACACCTCCTGGCCCATGGCGGACACGCTGCGCAGGCCCCCGGTCGGGTCCAATCCCAGGGTCACCACCTGATTCTCGGGCAGCAGCACCAGCCTGAGCAGGCCGGCTCCTCCTCCCTGTCCTTGGCCGTCTCTCCTGACCTTGACGGTGTTGTTGCAGTTGTCCACCAGCATGACCAGCTCGCCGTCCGAGCCGTAGGTGAAGTTATAAAGCGGCTCCCCGGTCACGAGGCTGACCGTCTGGATGTGAAGCCCCTCGCCGTCGAAGACGTACAGCTCCTGTTCCCTCGGTGACGCCACCTCGTACTGCGCCGACCCGGCGAACCCCACGCTCGAGAGGGCCGGGCCCGGCCGGTTCGCCCGCACCGCCCTGATGCGTATGTTGTTGAGGTCGGCGATGAAGAGGGTGCCGTCGGGGGAGACGGCGAGGGACGTCGGGGAGTTCAAACCCGCGTCGGGGGCGTAGCCGTCGTCGCCGTAGAAGCAGTTGCAGTTGACGTCGTTCTTGCAGTCGCAGTCGGAGGCGGCGCCGGCCAGGAGAGAGATCTCTCCGTTGGTGTTCACCTGAACCCGAACAGAGGACAGAAGAGACCTGCGTGATCAAACGGAACGTTCTGCCAGAAGCAAAGTTCAGTTTGAGGTAAAGTAGGAGTACTGTAATCTGGAAATCTCAGCTTGAACCAGAGGAGCTGCCAAGGTTTAGCAGCCAAAAATATCTTGAAAGAAGCAAATTTATTCTAAACCAGCAGGAAAGACAAACAACAGAGCGCAAGGTTTCTCCAGGGCATACCTGTCTGACTCGATTAATCTTCTTCTCGTCTGTCTCAGCGATGTAGAGAGTGCCGGTGTGGGACAGGGCGATGGCTGTGGCACTCTCCAGGGCTGCGTGTATGGCCAGCTTGCTGAGGCTGTAGTCAATGCCTGGCACTTGGCAATGCATGGGCCGACCGGCAATAATGCTCACCTATGGAAAACAATATAAGAAAGAAGACTCAGTTATGGGGTTGCAGTGAAATGCAAAAGCATTCACATTCCTTCACCTATGTGTCATTTTACCACATCATGTCAACATGAATATGCTCTGATCTAAACCACGCCATTGTAACTCTGGATGTGTGTTTTGTGTTGTTGTCCTACGGGGAGGTGAGCCTTTGCCTCCTAGTGAATAGTCAATCTCTGTCTTCCAATTAAATGGCTGAGAAAAGTCTCCCCACCGTGGTGTTTGTTCTGGAAAAGGTTCTGTTTTGATCTCATCTGACCACAGCACTTTCCTTTATGAGTTTGTCCCTTAAAAGGCTTGTGGTGAAGTCGAGGACTTTCTTTCTTTCCCCTTTCTCCGAGTCACGCATTGATCTCTGTGAAGTACAACTGGTGGACTCTATTTATCAAAATATCTACTATACTAACTGTTTGCACTGAATTTTGTTTAGGAGTAAAAGAGTTACAGCAGCAAATAATACACGCCACTCTGTCTGTATAAAAAAAATTGTGATCCGTTTATCCTTTTCGTCCCACAGTCACACACTTCTGTGTCCCGAAACGGCTGTAATGTCGAACGGTTCAGGAGCTTTGAGTGTTACTACAAAGCACTGAACATCGAGGAAGGTTGAAAGTTCCTGGAACTAATAAAGGGGCTGTTTTGCCAATGCTGCGAAACTTGGAACTTTTACTCCTAAATTGGCCCGAGAAAGCCTAATTGGAACGAAACCTTGTCAGGACACTGTGCTGAGTGTTCATCCTTAGGGGCTTCTATGGCCATGTTAGCACAGACCTGGTGGTTCTCAGTGATGCGTAAGATGACATTGTTTTCCAGGACGTAGAGAGAGTTGTCCATGGGGTTCACAGCCAAGTCCGTGGGCCACTCCAGACGGACCTGTTAGGAAGAAACAGAGTACGTGTATATATACATATATATGCATGAGACGGTCGCTAAAGCCAAGATTTAGCAAAGTTTCTTAATTTTTCTAAGTGACTGCAGACGGGTTCCTCTTTCTTCTCATCCGTTCACTGATTCACGGACTCCTTAATCCCTCCCTCTATCAGCCTCCCCTCTGACCCCCCGGGTTGGCTCGCGTCCACAGAGCCTCACAGCTCAGCACTCAGGGGACGCTACATCATCGTCTATCACGGCCATCAATCACCTTCACTCTCTCCTCACCTGGCTGACGTCCATGCTGGTGTCACAGCTCAGCGGCCGGACGGCAGTTAGATCGTTGGCGCCAAGCAGAGTGGAGATGATGCCATTCTGGTCCACCTTGCGGATCATGGTGGCGTCCACGAAATACATCAGGCCATTTTTATCCACAGCGATGCCTGTCGAGCGCAGAGATGAACACCCCGTGAGTGACGACTCATAACTCAACCCCGGCCGACATTTTAAGTCAATTAAACTCCACTCGGCGTGGCAGCTGAGAAACGGATGGCAGCCCTGGCAGCTGGATCGCTCAGCGCTTCAGCGGATGAGGAGGGACGGGGGGGGTTGTGTGTGGGAAGGGGGTTAGCGATGGAGCGGGCGCTGAACTGTCGAGAAGTGTTCGTTTTCGAGGATGAGTCATCGGGATGCAGAGATGAGCCCGGGCCCCCTCTCAGAGAGCAATTGCGGGTTGTGAGCGGGGTCGTCTGGAGTGGAAATCGGTTTTTAGTGCATTTTACCTGCCCTGCTTTTTCAGTCGGTGCATTTTTTTTGTAGTGACCTCGCCGCCTATTCCTACCTCTAGATTTTATTTTTTGCTGTTTCCTGAGCACCTTGCTCGTGTGACATGGGGAACACCGCATGGGTTGTACACCAAAATAACTTCGAGATGCAATGAGATGCAGAGAAAGAGCTCCTGCGCAGTCTGGAAAACTATGGGTTTGGATTTTAACATTTTCTGGACAAATACTTAAAAAGAAATAAGGACAATGCAAAAATATTTCTGCCCTTTTTATCACCTTCCTTCTTTGTATTTCCTTTCTTTTTAGCTTTCTATCTCAACACAACCTACTTTTATGTATTGCATATTTCTTTCCTTTTTGCCTCCTTCTCTCCTTCCTGTCCTAACTTTCTATCGCTATCATTCACTTTTTCTCGCTGTTCTTTCTCGTGCCCTTACTGCTTTAGCCACATTTGCGTTTCCTTACTTCCTCCTCTCCTTTCATTCTTGTATCTTACAACCTTCTTTCTGTTCTTCCTCCCATTTTTCTGTGTGCCGCCTCCCTCTGTTTTGTTTCCTTTTTGAATCCGTCCTTTATTTCCTTACTTGTGTCATATCTCATTCTTTAAGATATGGTACACATATGACACCCAACACCCGTTCCTCTTCCTTAATACTTTCCTTGCTCTCTTTCTTTCCCCTTTATGTCCTTCCTCCCTCCCTTTGGGTTCTTCTTTCCTTTTAAGGTTCTTGCAGGTTCCGCGTTAAAATCATGTCAAACTTCACATCTCTAGATCTCCAAAAGTCTGGAATTTGTCAACGGAAAACGTGCAGGAACTGCTTAAAACAGGGGGAATAGACGAACGAAAATGAAGTTGATGTTTGGTTTGTGACAGGTAAAAGAGAGCGACTGTTGCACTCAAACATACACATACTGTAGAGTGGAAGCATCCTGCAGCCCCACATTACACACTCTGGTGTCACCGACGAGAAATGTTACAGCGTGACACGTTTGACAGTTTGGTGTCACAGTGTGCCGAGATCCACTGATCCACAAAAATAATTCCATTATAAGTTTAACGTTAACCTGGTTTATAAACCGCTTCAGTCTCTGTCCTGCTTTCGTCGAGTCACAAGGCGGTGCTTTCATGTGAAAATATAGGAGGATGTCATTTCTTCTGAACTGAACTACAGATCACTGCATGAGCCAACGTTTCCCAAAGCCAAGTCATTTGTGGAGTGTTTTTTAAAAAAAAAAAAAAAAAAAAAAGAATCTTGATTCCTGCGAAGGAATGGAATTACTGAAGCAAAACTGAAATGGAAGATGTTCGTAAAAGCAAAGCCGGGTAAGGGCTCTACCTTTGGGGCTCATTAGCGTAGCTTCGGTGGCCTTTCCACCGTCGCCGCAGCGCTCGTCGAAGGGTAAGCACTGCTCCCCCGTCCCCGCCACCACCTCGGCGTTGTCCGACAGCAGCCGGCCGCCCGTCAGCGAGCGAACCCTGTAAATCCGCCTGGAGTTGGTGTCCGAGATGAAGAGCGCCCCGGATACCGGATCCACCGCCAGGAAGTACTTATGGGTTGGATTATTGCTGAAGGGAGAGGAAATATAATATAACAGGACAGCTTTTAGCTGAACGTTTTCAGCTGCACGTTCATGAGCCCTTGAACTTTTCAGCATTTTGCCCACTTCACAAAAAGAAAATGTGGCCACACTTTTTTTTTTTTGAATGGGGTTTGATTAATACTGACATGACAGTGTCACAAACATGACATAACACCTGTCATGAACATGATGAAGTCCTGTATTTGACTGTTGCCATGAAGTGTCATTCAGTAAATAATGAGACTTTTAATGCAACTTTCAAAGCAGCGGTTCATGTATTTTCTTTTAAATCAGTCGAATGTAAAGTGTAATGGGAGGTGAAGGGAAAACTAAAAGTGTTTTTCAAATTGTTTCACCCAAAACCTTTGCAATGTTCCTCCTCCTGTAACCACTGTTCCCTACAAGTCTTTCTCAGTCCGTCTCTGACCATCTTAGCTCCATCTGTCTCCCTGTCAACTTTGACCTCTCTTTGTTAGTGTTTTTTCCAGGTGATGTGCACGGATAATTTCCCATGGTACAATTTGAGCGTCGGACAGAAAGCTGCTATTGTCTGAACAGAGATTTGTCCCCTAATGGCAAACAACAAGTGGGACTTCGGTGTCTGCTGTGCTCCTAACAGACAACTGGGTTATAACACACCTTAAAGACAATGGGTTGACCTCAATTGTAGTCAGGGATGTTAAGAGTAAAACTCCAACTACTCTAAAACAAAGCTGGAGAGCAAGTGAAATTTTCCCTCACACCCATGCACTCGTTTTTGTTGATGTGTCACAAGGAACAGAGATGAAACACACAGGTTTGTAGTTCTGGATTGACAAACGCTTGGAAAATTTCAAGGGCTTCAGACACATTCACAAGACGTTGCATGCATTCCTCAGTATGAGCTGTAAGTTTTAATTTCTTGACAGAAGTTTCTCACCTGTGCCTGAAGTCTTTGTTCCTTTAAGAAAGAGGAGAAGGCAGAAAAAAACACAAGAGAACGTATATTACTTCTCACAATCTGCCGAGAGTTTCCAACAGAGAGAAATCCAAAGCCGAAGGTGGTGCGAACGAGGAGATTGTAAACATGTAACAGCACTCTGGAGGAACGGCATCAAGCAGGGTTTATAATGAAGCTCGCGACTTCCTATCCGCTCGTTCTCGCCTTTTTAGCCGTCACGCTAAACAACACACATTAGGTGCTAAACCCTCTTCTCCTTCCGCTTCTTTCCTTCCATGTAACGGGGTCGTGTTTTTCCTCTTTATTTTTTTTCTCCTCACACTTCTCCTCTCCGGGCGTCGGATTTTTACCTCAACTCCAGGATTCCCGTCGTGTTCATCGACGGGTAGACCCGACGCACGAAGTTGAGGTCGCCGACGTACAGGCTGCCGTCGATGCCCATCGCCAAGGCGACCGGTGCCAGCAGCTTGTTGCCGTCCGCGAGGCCGTTGCAGCTCGGGCACGAGATGCTGCGCCTGCGTCCGTTGCCCATGATGCTCGTGATGACCGGAGGCTGCTCTGTCACGAACACGTTCTCGCCGCTGCCTTTGTGCAGGATGCCTGAAAGAAATAAAAGCGCAATAAATAAATCCCTCTTTTAATCTGAATGCATTCATTCGGTGTGGTGGGACGATGGGGAGGGGGAGAGGATCCAATGTTATGGAATAAAAAACAGTTTCTGCCAAAATCCCTAGTGGTACAATTACTTCCGCCCAAGCAATCTACTTAAAAAGTTTCCAGGAACTCCTAATTACTAATCCGTCACTTTCTGTTTCCCTGGGGCATAAATAAGTCATGACACAGAGGCTCATTTCTTTTAGCCACTGCCAAGTGGGCTGGATGAGGACCCGTATTTATCTTGCAGAGAGCAGGACGGCGAAGGAGGTAAACAAATCTTCAACGTTTACTGTGAAGAGGACGGCGGCGTACAGCGAGAGTCGCCGGTTCTTCGTGGCGACGGGCGGACGAGATCGACGATGTCTTCCGAACCCCACAGAGTCTCTTATCGAACTTTTTAACAAGAAACACTTAACTGGAGTAAAACACCATAAATATGCGGGGAAGTAAATCTCGGCGACCGTTACGTATAGTGAAGGGTCTGTGATGCTGTGGGCCTCTTTCCGTTCCGTTCATTGTGGCATTTTAAGTAAACATCTGCTGGATTCTAACAGAGAACTAAAAGTCAGTCGCTACTGACATTTTACTGTGATGCGGATCCCAAGCATATGGTAAAAAAAAAAAAAAAAAAAAAATCAACACCAAATCCTCCTCCTTTCGTGGCCATCTCAGTCCCCAGACCTAAATCCTGCAGGAAGCCGCTGCATGGCGAGCCGAAGAGAAAAATCTGTGGAGATTTGGAGGATCTACTCAAAGAGTCCTTCCTCTGTGCACTCCGACCCTGTGAAATGTTTTTAGCAGAACAGCTGTTGTTTTAAATCAAAAGCATCGGGCTGCCAGCATGTCAGCAAATCTACCCTCAGTAAAAAAAATAAAAAATAAAAAATAACAGTTTTTTTGTTTACATACTGCTGGATTTTTCTTACCATTTTTTTTTAGCAAGAGATGGCGCTTGTGCCATAAAAACCTTGAATTTATATCAGGGAATTGTGCGTATCTTTACCACAAATTTGTTCAGCACTCAGATCGATTTAAAAAAAACCTGAAACTGAATATGGTCGGATTGCGCTGGAGCGATTCTATTGAATATTTTTGCATGCGATTCGGCTTGTCACGATGACCAATTTTTGCCGAACGAGAAATTGTGCCGGGAGTTATTGCGACGAACGATAACATTGTTGTCTTGAGACCATGTTCACGTTCTCAAACGACACTTTTAGTATCCAAAATAAATAAACAAAACAACAGAAGCAAAGAATGAAATGAATTATGAAACTTCTATAAACGTTGAGACCAAATCACCAGACTGAAGACTTTAGTTATCCAGGAAGGAGAAAAACAATAAATCATGTACATGAAAATGATTGAGTTTCTTTGAATTTGTTGTTTATTGTTCCATATGATATCCATTAAAAAAAAAAAAAAATCTTGTATATTGTATTAAAACAGGCTCTGCGAATTGGCACTTCATTAATAAACTAACTCCCTCATGCATGAAAACGAGGCTCCTGATTGGTTGTTGAAGAACATTCGCTTGGAAGGCGAAATGCAAGCGCCTCCTATAAAAACACTGAAAATAAAAGAGGCATTCCGAAATCTAACGTGAATCACATGAAGCGACCCCTATCCAAGACAAGAAGCAGCAAGACACGCAGTGATGAAAACCTGCAAAGCGGCGGGAAGCGGCTCAATACAACCCAAAGACTAAAAAGGGGAGACGTTGTCTGCAAAGCCTGAAGTCGAGGTTAAAGCCGAGGCGCGTGGGCTTCCACGTACCGCTGCGGGTGTTGAGTATGTGGTGCTTGTCGAGCGACCAGCCGCCCAGATTGGTGGGGTCCAGTTCGTAGCCCTGCAGGATGGTGGTCCTCTTCTCCCAGAGGATCAGGCTGGCACACGACTCGTACTCGTAGCCCACCGACACTGTGTGCGAGACACACACACACACACACACACACACACACACACACACACACACACAAAAAAAACAAGAGACCTTACAGGTATGTAATTACGAGATTAAGAAAAGAGCAAAAAGCCCAACACTGTGAAGGAAGCAGGAAATTTTATCCACCGACTTCATTCGAGCAAACTATTCCGAGTTCATTTTAAAGGTGAAACATGCGATACACTCACACCCGCACACACACGCGCACACACACAAAAAGGCTAGTTAGCACTCGCACCCAAACCTGTTCTCACACCTAGCTAACACCCCGTCAGGTTGATAAAACCTTGTTAATTGGGAAATATTGCCCCGCAGGCTCGGAAAACCTCGAGACCAGGGTTTGTCGCTGCGGCGAAGACGCCGCTTTTAGAAGAACGACGTCCAAAACCCGGACCAGCACTCGTTTGAATATAAGCAGCATACGTATGGGAAATAAGTTGAGATCAGACAGATACATTCAGATTGCTCAAAAAGGCGTTTTGGTGCGAGTGTGTGCGTGCGTGTGTATGCGTGTGTGTTCCTGCTTGTTAAATGGAAAAGTCTGTTAACACATCAACTCCCTCTTGAGTCACAGTCAGAGAACTATTTCCAGCACGTTTTCAGGTTCGCCACAAACAATCCTGATGCGCCGTGCCTTGCAGAAACTCTTCACACCACTTGAACTTTTTTACACATTATGTCACCTTTCAGCCTTAAACTTCAAAGCATTTTTCTACCAAGCAGCTACAGAACGTAGTGCATAAAGAGGGAGGCGAATAAAACAACAACAAAAAAACTGGACCAGCTGTTCCCAACAACTTTCTGAAAAGGTTGTAAGGATTTGGGGATGTTTGGTTTTTTTTTTTTTTCTTCATTTCCTTTGATATCAGATCTTATTATATCATTGCTGGATAAATGATAGCAAAAGGAAAGAAGTGCTTAGTTTTGGGGTTGGGAAGATTTGTGAGAGTCACAACTTCGATGCACAACTAGAAAAAAAAAACAAAAACAAAACACAAATCAAAGCAAACGAGGCCCTCCCAGATAGTGAAAAAAAACAAAAAAACAAAGACGCACAAATAAATCCTGACATGTGACTCTTCATGTTGTTGTCAGTTTATTTTGGGCAGCAATTCAATCTTGCTTCCCAATCCTTAGTCCTTTCAAAACCAAAAGTCAGATCTGAAACGTGTGGCATGCACCTATGTGCAGCCGTCAACAGGCTTTTGTTTTGAGATTTGTTTTTGTCCAATGAAGCCACTAACCAGCTTCCCTGACCACGCTGAAGAAAAGCCTCCACACAGCAGGATGTCGGCGCCACCATGTTTAATATGGGGGTTGTTAGGTTTAGAGACGTCTGAAGGTCTGTGACTCTGAATGCTAATTTAGGTGACTCATGAATGTTGCTCTGAATTTTATTGAGGGGCTTAAGAACAAAGAGGCTGAATAGAAAAAAGTAAAAACAATACCAGGTGTATTCTCTATATTTAGCCACTTCTTTGTGCTGGTCTGCTGTGTGGTCATATGCATCGAAGCGCGTGGCAGTAAAACGGCAAAAAGTTACAAAGTAACTGCGTCTTCACAGTTTCAAAGACAGAAAACCCCGACCTCCTCTTCTACAGGAAAAGCAGAAAAAGACTTTCTCTCTCTCTTTTTTTTTTTGACTGATTCCAATTTCCCAAACAGCGCGCCCGCCATGCCACTACAGTCCGCCGCGAAGCCCCCGGATGTCCGCGGGCTCCCGCGTCTTGACAGTCGTGTTTGGCTGACGGCGCCTGTGAGTGACTGTGACAGCAGAAAGTAATAGCGCCGAGGCTCCCCTGGACTCCTGCTTGCTGCTCCAGTAGTTAGCGGCTAACTCGCCCTGATGGCTAATAACCCTTCACCACAGTTACGGCTGGCTGGCTGAGCTAAAAGCAGCTTCAATGGAAGAAATAGACGTATGGAAGACGAGGGGGAAAAAAAAGAGCCCTTTCTACTGTGGCCTTACCGCTGGCTTTACTTGCTGTATTATCTCTCTTCAGGCTTCCTAATTAGCTCCTCTCCTTCCGTCACCGCCGGTGGCCCCCTTCATGTTAAACCGTTTAATGTATTCAACGAGTTCCGGGAGAGAAAGAGAGGAAGAGAGAGAGAGGAAAAGCCGCCTGTGCCACTCACCGACGGCTTCGGCCAGACCGTAGACCCTCTGCCCGTACGCGTCAGTCTTGTCCCAGATGTAGGTGTAGGCCAAGTTCGGGGAGGCGTGGAACCACTTCTGGAAGAGGTGGCCCTCCACGGCCACCATCAGGTGCACCTTCAGCAGGCCCATCGGCACTACGGCCGGGGTCATGGTGACCTTGAGGAGGGAGCGGTAGCCCTGCGTGCGGGAGCTTAGGTAGCACAGCTTGAGGCCCGTGCCGGGCACCTCGATCTGCTCATGCAGCACCTGGGGAAACAAAAGGGAAAGACCACAGGAAAGAGGGGGGGATTAAAAGGATTAGATGGCGGGAGAGTAATGGGGGTCGCGCTTCCAGTGATGGCTGAAGGACAAAACGAGGGATGAAATAAAGAAACTGGAAAGAAGGGAAGAAATGAAGGGGATGGAGGCTGGGGAGAGGAGGGGAGAGCGGGGGGAGAGACGATGGAAGCGGGTGGCAGGGAGGTAGGAGCTACAAGAGACAAGCATATAGAGGAGAGCAGGAGGAGCGCGAGGGGACCAGGAGGGAGATTAGCCGGCAGCCAGAGGTCAGTGGTACTGCACCTGTGTCTCCGGTATGATGGGTTTCTCCCCTGGCTTGGAGCTGAAGAAGGAGGAGAGAGGGGATGCAATCACAACAGGGTCAGGCCTGACGAAGCCGCTCAGATCGCAGCCTGGGATCGTGTTCTCCTCTGTCTTAAGCACCACCGTGTCCATTGCATAAAACTGGCTCCAGGGCAGCCACACGGTGCGCTCCTGGCTCAGGAAGGGCGCGCGCTCGAACCGCAGGGTGAGAGAGGCGCCGCCGTTAGCTATCAGGTCAAACCTGGAGAGGTTCGTGAAAACAGGATGGGAATGAGGCACACATGGGGAGCGCTGTGGTTGTGGTGAACAGTCATCTTGAGCTCAAAAACAGAATCGGGGGGTTTTCTTCTTCTTCTTCTTCTTCTTCTTCTTCTTCTTTCAATATAGTTTGAGAAAATCGACAACAAACAGACCTGAAACGGAGACCTGGCGTTGCTTTGAATGGCAACAAAGTCAGCTGGGACTAAGAAGAGACAAAACAAAGTAGGAACCCAGAGATGGCTTCAGTCTAAAAAGTTCAAAATGTGAAGTTAGAAGACTATATAGAGTGAAACAAGCATTTTGTCAAAGCTAAAATAAAAAAATAAAAAAATCTGCAGGATGACAGATATTAGGGGAAAAAAAACACAAGAGAGGTCGAACACATTCCTTCTGGGAAATATCAAGAGCTTTTGAGAGGCTGGAACTGCTGAAAGAAAACCGGCACCGAGACAAAAACGAGGCCGGACAGAGAGGTTAGAGCACATGGTCACTCAAGTAACAAGTCCATGAAACTAATCAGTGCTGCTGCTGCTGCAACACAAGCGCTGGCAGGATGTTCGCACGCTGCCGGTTGCGTCTGGAAGAAAACACTGGAAGGAAAGGAGAGCGGGACACGGACACAAAACAACGGTGCAAAGACGGACACAGAAGTATGGTCAGAGCACAAGGTCCAAAAAAAACAAGAGTTCCTGCAGAGGGAAGAGAGAGACACGTGAGACAAGAGGACTTTTCTCTAAAGGACTCTTGAGTCGTTCACCACACGAAATGTGCTGTGCAGATAAATTTGCCTCGCCTGAATGAGTTCGTAACAATGATTTTACATCATAAAAGTCCTGGCTTTCAATTGAAGTGCGTATAGCTGTTACCTACGATGCAAAAAAAGGGAAAACCTCAACAAGTGTTTTAGTGCAAATCAGACAAAACTGTAAGCAGATGTTCAGCAAGATATAGGAACTTGTTTTAAGTCAGTAGTTCCTTAAATTAGATGAAAAATGACCTGCAGAGGTTTTAACTTATAACATGGGAAAAACACGTTATTAGTGAAAATATCCGCAAATAGAAGTAGTTAAGGAATTATTGACTTAAAACAATCCAGAACATCTACTTATAAGTTAGTTTAGTCTAATTTTAAGTGTACTAAGATATTTATACTCGAAGCTGAACCAAAAACAACTAAGATTTATTTATTTTTTTGCTAAGTATTTATTTCCTCTTAACATATCGATCAGATATTCGCTACGTTTTCCCAATAGAGAATGCTTTCTCGTTCCCTGAGTCTTAAGTAGCCGAGTCTCCTCATAAGATCAGTATTCTAATCCAGTCTAATCCAATCTAATCTAATCTAATCTGGTCACACTGACAACGTGAGGTAGATTCCAGATTTGAACGGCGCTGCTGTCGTACATACATTCCGTCCTGCCGCGTCAGCGTGTATCCGTAGTGTGGATAGTTGACAAAAGACACGTTGACCCCCACCAGAGGGGTTCCGTCTGTGGTCAGCACCTGACCCCGGATGAGGGACGCCAAGCTGGACGGGGGACAAGAAAAGGGACACAGTGAGGAGGGAACCATCATCGCCACCCCCAGCCCCCTCCCCCTCGCGCTCCCATTAATCTGATTGGATTAGCACGACTATCCTTCAATCATTCAATTTACTCCATCACTCGTTGCTCTGGTCCTTCCTCTACTCGTTAATTATACACAATCAGCGCCTCCTCTCCTCCCCCCGGCCCGCCACTCCGCGTGTCAATCACAGAAATAAACCGTGACGCTGCGAATTAATATGTGCGTGCACGCAGAATAACCTCTAAACATTTTTTTTATTTATTTTTTCTTTACTTTGATGGGTTGTTTCCTCTGTTTTAATCCGCGGATAAAAATCAGGACCACGGACAGGGCTCCCACTCCACCCCTCGGCGAGATCTGCGAACCTTTCAGAGGTTTCCGTCCGTTTGAAATCCGAACGGCGGAGCGGAGAGTGTCGTTTCCATGTGGTACAGCGATTCGCTTTCATGTCTGGCTTTTTAAGAGGGCCACTGTTGTGGCCTTGATCTCGCTGATGAAAAGCCTTTTCATCCAAAATAATTAATACTGATAATAAAGAAAAAAACCCCGAAAAGTCTAAATAACGTGACGCTCGCCATAGCTGGGGGCGGATATGCAGCGGCTTGTACAAGTGGCCCGCAAACTCTTAATTGGTTTTATTAGGATTTTTACATATCAGGAGAGAAAAGGTGAATAATTAATAGTCCCCTCTTGGTGACTTCAGCTGCGATTTGTTGCGCCTGGTTGAATAATAACAGACTTTTCAGATATTCATTTTCAAAGAAAACTGTGGATTCACATTGTGTCGAGTTTCTGTTACATAAAATAAAATCCCTCAAATATACATCATAGTTTATGGTTGTAAGGTGGCAAAATGCAAATTAGTTCACATGGCATAAATATTTTTTGCAAAATCACAAGTTACACACACAAATATATATATATGTAACTTGTGATAAATGAAGTTCAATTTTCCAAATTTGTGGAACACAGCAACTTTGAAAATGTGCTTTTTACTGGTCCTGTTGCGATAAGCAGGAAATCGATTAATTGCGCAATAAGTTAATAAACTCAATAATTTCCATTTGCATGATTGAACATTTTTCTGTTTCTGACAAAACCTGGAAGACAAAAGTCTCCAGTCTTCAGTCTGGTGCTTTGGTCTCAGCTGACCCTTATTAGTGTTATTATTTTTTGGAAGGACAATTTTGGTTTTCAGAGACTTTTTGTTATTTTGTTTATTTATGTGTTTATTTATTTAGGATATTCCAAATGTGTTTTGTTTTTTCCGGTGTTCAACGTTCAATAGAATCGAAGGTTTATTGATCTTTGAGAATGTTTTTGCATTACTGTCCCGTTACCATGATATTGCTTGAAATGAACTATTTATCGATCAGCTAAATTTGTTATCGTGACAGGTCTACTTTTTACATACTTGGTTCTGAGCGAATCACTCTCTTGGTTCATATCCCCTATTTTCATTAGCATTAGCGTGCAGATAAAAACATTGCCTTTCTGCCTGTAATTGGGGCTAAACATATTTCGCTCGGGTTCCCTGCCGTACCTGGAGTTGAACGGGTTTTCCCCGGGGATGATGTGGGTGCTGTCCCGTCCCACCAGCATCTTGACGCGGTCGTAGAAAGATCTGACTCGAGGCTGGGACATGGGGTTCTGCTGGATGACCAGCAGGGGGTCCCGGGAGCCCCGACACAGGGGGCTGTTCTGACAGGGACTCTGGATGCAGCAGTCTGGATCCATGCAGTCCGTCAGTCCGTCTGAAAGAGGGGCAGAGGGAGCCGTGAGGACGGCGAAGAGCATTAAGCTTTCATGAATCCTTCGTTAAATATTCTTGTAATGTAACGCCGGTCTCTCGGATGAAAAAAAAAACAAAAAAAAACCAAGTTTGCTTTTGCCGTCCCTGGAGACGACGAATCTCCCGAGATCTCTGTCTTTGACCCATTTATTTATTTTCTCTCCATCATCCGTTCTTTTTTTCCAATATCTCCCCCCCTTCTTGTTACGAACCGCTTCACCGCAAAAATGTTCTACCGCCGCTCTTTAATTCACCTCCTTCGTTGTCCTTGTTGTCAGCGCAGGAGGTTTCCATGGCAACGCTGCATCCGGGGCCCCTCCAGCCTGTCTGGCACTCGCAGTGCCAGCTCTGCTGACCCATGGTGCACTGGCCGTTCCCGTTACACAAGTTGGGACAGCCGTCTGGGTGAAGACGACAGGAGGAGCGAGGGGTTGAAGGGGGGGGGAGGAGGGGGGTAGGAGAAGAGAGAGAGAAACAACAGAGGGATACTTGTTTCATAATTAACGACACACGGATGAACAACCGTCGAGATGCCGGCTGGTTAGGAATCCATTTAAGTCAGCGGGTCAGGATATTTTTTTTCTTTTCTTTTTTTTAAACTTGCGTCTTTTGCTGCGGCTCTAAACCGAAGGGAACGGCTGCTAATGTCCGTCCGTGAGCGGACCGAGGTGGATAGATTACTTTATTCGCTTACTGGATGGAACCCCACCCGATCATCACTCTACTTCTCCCTCTATTTATGATTCAGTGTGGGTAATGGGATTCTGATGGCTTGAGAGTAATGCTTTCTCATGAGAGAATGAGATTATGTTTGGCGGTGCGTGCGTGCGTGTGTGTGTTTGTGCGTGTCTGAGCGTTTGCGGGCGTGCGTGCGTGCGTGTGTGTGTATATGCAGTCTATGAACTAATAAACCTTTACTTAAGCTTATGCAAAAGAACCCCCTCCGCTCCCTCCCCCCTGCAGAATCAGAGGCCCGAGAGCCAAGCAAGTCTGGAACCAGCAAGGCGAGAGCTCTCCAAACTCAACAGTGACTTTGAGGCAAATAAAGAAGGCAATTACAGAGGACAGTAATATCTTCCTCATAGTCACACTATCTGCTATGCTCTGGCTTTAATAGAGGACAAATATGGAAATTATATTTCATCACAAGACACTTTATTAGAAGAAGAAATGATATTCTTCTTTTTCTTTTTCTTTTTAGTTCCTGCTCAACTTGGTTAAGCATAAAACTGAAATCAGGTGAAGCACCACTCTGGATGTCACGTATTAAAATCTTACTAAAACACAAATCAGAAGCTGGGAAAACTTTGTGCACGTAATCAGTGGTACGATGGGGACCGTTTGTTTTACCCTCCGCAGCAACTCCTTTGACTTCTGTTGCTCTCCGCAGGTGAACCAGAAGAAAACATCGCGAGACGTTAACTCGGTGTCCTGCATGTCATCGGTCTTGTTTGTGTTATAGCGGGCGGGGGTTGTGCCGAGTAGTTCTTAATAGTCAGTAAGCAGAATCGAGAGCAATGCTGCCTTCGATTTGCCGCAGCAGGTACAAGACGGAGAGCCAACAGGATTCGCTCAGTCGCAATTACTGCGAAACAAAATCCAAACTGTATTTGCAAAAATACTTAAAAGATCATTGACTCAACAGATGGATGAAGCTTTGTGGCTTAAATCAAACGTCAAACTCGATGTCATCGCATTTTATGTGGCCCTCCAGAGGGACACATAAATAAAACCTTTAAGGGAACGGTTGTATTATTTCATCAGATCAAAGAAGCTGTTCAAAATTCAAATCGAAAAATACTGTATTGACCCCGAACGGAAATTAAATAAATCATCTTTATATTGCCAAATTACATCAGTCAGTTTTTTTAGTTCACAAAACTTTTTTGAGCTAATTGAGATTAATGCAGATTGTTTCTGTATCAGCTCAAGAAATCCTGAAATCCTGAATAGACTCATCAGTCAATTTAACTTTCGATTCACTTTCATACATCAATGTAATTTAGCATTTAATAGTAACAAAATCTGATATGTCAATATCTTAACATGACTATTTTAACGGTTTAACGGGTTTTTATCAGTTTGTTCTGACACAACCGGCCCTTTGTGAACCTTGGCGATGTTGGTATGTCCCAAAATGAAAAGGAGTTTGACTTTCCTGTTTTAAAAGAACATTTTCTATCTGAGTCGACTGTTTGTATATATCTGGTCGCTTGATACCGAAATAATAACACTACTAATAATCCCTTAGATTACTTAGGAGGACTTGTGTGCCAGAGTTAAAATAACGCCTAAATATCAGTCTGCAAAAGCGCCGCTTCAGAAACCAAGCAATCCTTTTAAAACAAACCTGCCGTTCTTCACCTTGAGCACTTTTATGGCGTTGGCAAGTCTCTTTCTCCCTGTTTTTAGTCTATATGCTAATCTAAGCAGCCTAACTGCTGGCTCCGGCTTGATGCAGACAGACATGAGATTGCATCAATGTTTCCGTCGAACTCATGGCAGCGTATCAGCTAAAGCATATCCCCAAATGTTAATTTAGTCAGTCAAGATTAGTCATGTATTAATTTCACTTGGCGATGTCCGCAGAGGGCCTGCTAAATGACACAAAATAAATAGCAAGTGTTTAAGTTTGGTTTAATAATTTGACTGCAGGCCAAGGCAGCGACAGACAGAAATGTTTATTTTTTATTTTTGTAATAAAAGAAAGCTCTCCATACTTGCTCGGCCTGTCTGCAGCAAACATTTCCACCACTGCGCATTTCCCTCATTAGAATTTTTCAAGGACTGGTGTGACACAATGTCAATGTTTTATTTATTTTTTCCCCCTAAAAATATAATAGAGCCCTAAACAAACTTGTCATAGTGATTTCCTCACCAATAAATGAAGGAACGGGACGCAGCACTCCAAACTCTACCCACGGGAGATGAAGTGCAAAGACAAGGTTGACTGATAAAACAATACACACGTGCACAAAAAGCACTCAACTCACACACACACACACACGCGCACGCACACACACACCTGGGAGATATGACCTGGCATTTCTCACTCTGCGGCATCGCGCCCGCCACCGAGCGAGGATGGACAAAATAACCCAGTGAGAGATTATGAATATGAAATGCTTTTTACCGAGTCCTGCTCAGTAGATTAATGAACATATTTTCACTCAAGTTGCGCTGCAGGATTTTGCCCGCCGACAAATCGCTGCATCAATAAAGCCATGCATTATGAATACAAATAGCGCAATCTAAACCAAGGCAGCGGCTAAATTAACAGGCATTTCACCCCGATTGGCGTTTTATCACGTCTCAAACCGGCCGGGGCGGCTTGACGGGGAGAGTCGAGTGGGCGGGGAGAGTCGAGAAATAAAGGGGTGGGGAGTGGGGGGTGGGGGGGGCTTCCAGGGTAACCGCCATCTTGTTTTGTGGGGTGGGAAGACCCGGAGGGGGCGGAAGCGGAGCGGAGCTCCAGCCGAGTTTTCGGCTCAACAAGAGGAATCAAATCAAAAGGTTTTATCTTTAATTATTAGCATTCTCGGCATCAGGGGAGCGCTCATGATGGCGCATTAACAGTCAGGCTGGAATAGATTGTCCCCGAGTATTGAGCTGAGGGAACAAAGGCAGTTAGCAGTGATTGCCTGTTAAATGGAGTTGCCATTTAAAGCAGCCAAATACTTATGAAGCACCCGGACAGGACAATCCATAGCGGGCATTGATTGGCTTGCCTGGGCAGGCCTCGCATAAGGCTCCTCTCTCTTTAATGTCAGGACCCAGTCAATACTCCCCCCATACTAAGTAGAATAAAGTGGGATTTCAGAAACTATTAAGCCCACCCTCCTCAGTAATGTAGTTGGACTCTGATGAAATCCCCTTAAAAAGGAGAAGAAATTGCCTTGGGTTATGGGTCAGCACACACACATGAACACGCCCACACACACACGCACACACGCACACACTTGTTTGGTATGCAGTATCTGTGGGACTGGATGATGGGGTATATAACAGGATAGATATTGTGTGAGAATGAAGGGGGCTATTGAGGAAGAGAAAAGAGTGAAGGAGAAGAAAGAAACTAAGCCGAGACGTTGTCGTAAAAAGTTGCGGTGTGCCCCCACCGCCCACCGCCCAGCCAGTCCCTTTGCGCCCAACTCCGTCTGCTCTAAAGGTCACCAAGTAAAAGGTTACGGCTATAAATCCACCACTGCATCCTATAGACGGGCTGGATAACTTCTAAAACAAACCTCCGCTCATCTACTTCTCCTGTCCTTAATAAGCTGCCCTAAGAACGTCAGGAATGTCCCTTTGCTTTTTGTTTCTTTTTTTTTTTTTTTTTATCCCCCTCTCCTCTGTCGTTCCGTGTCCTGCTCCATCTTTAACCCGGCAATTTACCTTTTTTCTCTGAGCTGGCTCTTCATAAAACAATGAGAGCTGTTCCATTAAGTGCAGAGGGTTGAGAGGACACTCTCAACGTTGCTCCAGGGACCTGTGCTGTCAGGCAATCTGTGCCGCTCCGCGCAACCTGACGGAGGTTCAGCTGCGGGGCTATCTAATAAGCATTCTCGCCGAGAGAGTGCGAGAAAAGTCACTCTGGACTCGCAGTCGTCTCTGTTTGCCTCGATTTCTCGACTCTACGCCGTTGCTCTGAGGATCCCTGTGTGTGATCTGACGGGGCTGCGTAACCTGTAGTTTTTCTTGCTCCGACCTGGCTTGATGAAACAGATCGAATTAACGCCAGCGATGCGAGCCGACAGACATGCAAGTGGGATGAATTTAGTGGCCGCTCCACCATGGCCGCTGCCACAAATACTCAGAATGTAAACACACAGACGCACACACACTTAACAGCTCTGCAGGTTTTTTTTTTTGGTTTTTTTTCCTTTTGACACCACGTTAACGCCTTGCATCAGTGGCCTATGAAATTTACTAATTACCTCAAAAGTTCGCCACGACTTTGGTCGTTTTCTCCTTATGTGTGAAGCACTTGTGTTTACGCGGTACATGGCTGGAATAGCTGAGTGTTTGGTGCTTGGTTTGTTCAGGGTTTCACACTGGACACACAAGTGCGTCTCAATACGTTTGAATATCATTGAAGAGTTTATTTACGCCACTAATTTAATTCGAAATGTAAACCTCATTCGCACTTTACATTTCCACTGTGTATTTCAGCTTATTTTGATAATTACGGCTCATAGCTAAGAATGTCCTTTTATAGAAAATTACCCAAGACCTTTAAAGAAAACCTTTTGGCCTACAAAATCACAGGGATTATGGATGATTTAATAGTGTCCCCAAATGATTGATCCTCTCAGGCAGAACGCGAGAACCAAATATTGTTGCTAAAGAAGTTGCTCGTTATGGGAAAGTTTTGTGGAAGGAAAAAATGTGCCCGTTTGAAAGTTTGGCTTGGATTCATCAGGTACAGACTGTGCTTCAAGAGTCACCATACACAAAAGTAACAAGGACTTGGGCTATAAATGTTCAGTTCATTGTGGTAAGTCAGTCCCAAAGCAGAGACAACATAAGACTTATCAGAGCTCAGCAAAGGAAAGAAAAGACGTTAACTGCTGCTTGGTGGTCTAAAGTAATCTTTTCAGATGGAATTAAACGTTGGGGAAGCGCAGAATTTGAGCTGCTTGAGGTCCAATGCCACATCCCCACTGTCAGTAATGATTTGAGGAGCCAAGTCATCCGCCGGTGTTGATTGGTCCGACAGCAGAAGGACCAACACGAGTCAGTGCGGCCACCTGCCAGAGTGTTTTAGAGTACTTCATGCTTCCCACGGCTGACAAGCTTCACTGAGAGCAGGACTTCACACCTTCACGCTCTGCCAAAAGTACCAGTACCTGGTTTGATCACCACGTTTTCACCCCGCATGTCAAAAACACCAATATGTTCAGTTCAGAGACGGTGAACCAAACAATTGAGAGACAATGCAGACAAGTTCAAGGCCTGAGCTCGTCTTGAGCTGAGGGCCTTCATGCTCATTGATTGTGGGGGGCCTTGATTTTTCCAAATGAAATGCAAATTTTGCTTTTATCCAAGAAGAGAAGTTTGAGTCACTGAGCAGCAGTTCGATCCCTTTTGCTCTTTAGCCTCTTTAGTAAGACGTTTCTGAACATCTGGTTCAGACGTGGCTTGACATGAGGAAAGCTTCAGAGGCACCAGATGTTCTAGATGCTTCTGCATGTGCTCTTGAATCAGAAGCAGAGGCAAGAATGACAGAAGCAGCATTCAGCTTCTAGGCACATTAAATCTGGAACAAACATCCAGAAAACGTAAATGAAGACCAAAAACTCAAGAGTTACTTCTGAACCAAGATAAATGGAACATTAACCAACATATTTGACGTGTATTGATGATTTTAATGATGACCCTTGTGTGTAGATCATATTTTGATATATGTTGCGTTTATGATGGGTTTTTACAATGTAAAGCACTTTGAAATGACATATTGCTGAAGCATGCTGTACAAATAAACTTGACAGATTGACTGATTCGATTACTACAACTGCAGTCCAGATCTTTGAATCTCCCACAAACTCTTCAATGGGCTTTAATTACCTCTCCCAAACTTTTTCTTTCCATTTAGCTTCCCATTGGATTGAGCACCATGTGAACAGCTGGCTTCCTTAGCAAACGCCTTTGGTTTCGTCCCTGTGCAGGTCAGCCGTCTTCCCAATGTTTGTTGAGGTCGTAAAACAACATTTCCACAAAGTCTTTATTATTCGTCTAATATAATTTCCACAGAAGCTGAATTTTGGGGGGGTTTTATCAGCTATGAGCCGTAACTATCAAGTTGAAATGAAATGAACACTAAAACTATATCGCCCTGCGTGTAATGAATCCATACAACATCTGAGGTTCACGTTTTGAATTGAATTACTGAAATGAATTGGCTTTTTAACGACTCCCCAACGTAATGAGATGCACCCGTACCGGAGGGGGGGGGGGGGGGGGTAGGGGGCGAGACACACACACACGCCCCACACACGCATGCACACGCACACACCCACGGCACAGGCCCCCTCGGCACTTTCGGGACCACCACACCGGGGCTCTACGGTCACCCCACGACACATGAAGGGCTCAATGACAGCTTGGACCCTGCTGCAGTGCACTGCGAGGAAACAACATAGGGGTGGGAGAGGGGTAGTGCACCGCACGGAGGGGAGTCGTCATTGAGGCAGGCACCTCTGGTCTACCACGGACAGATAAGCACCACAGAGTCTACGGAGCCAAGCCAGGCCAATGCAGCAGCTAGCTTCTACCACCACAGGCTAAGAAACAGAAACACCAGAGTCAGATACGGTACCTGCTTTGTCAACCATGCTCCCATGGTCTGCAGTGGGAGAAAACGTGCAGAAGGTAAATGTCGGGAGGGAGAGTATGTTGTCTTTGTTTCTTTTTTTTTTTGCTTTTAATTTTAAAATAAATGCAAGCAACATCATGCAGAGCTGAAATACAGAACAGGCAGGCTGTGATAAGCTAACACTGAGGATGTCTGGTGCTGGTGAAGTGTGCTTTTTGCGCTCAAGCTGAGGCCTGACAACTCTTTCATCTCAGGCTGATGCTGCAGTCAAAGCTGCCCTACTTTCTGATAGGGGGGGTGGGGTGGAAACGGGGAGATCATAAACCGCTATTCCCCCGTGCATATGTATGTGCTGGGGCGTGCATGCGTGTGCGTAGGTGTGTGTTTTGGTGTTTGTTTGGCGGGCTGCAGTCACAGCGCCTCTGGTGACAGGGGAAAGGAGACTTTGTGTCTCCGAGTACTGTGAAGGAATCAAAGGGATCTGGCAGTCATCCATCCAAAGTGACATTGATGTCAATATGAGACAGTGATTGACTGACAAAAAACACACACACACACACACACACGAACGCGCACGCACGCTACAATGACTCTGCACACACACGTACCCACACGGAGAATCTGAGAGTTATTTTTTGATCACAGTATGTTGCAGAGTTTTGCCTTTCATAACACAACTTTGGTGTTTCAAAGGCCACAGAAGAACTAAAACTCCTGGGTGTGCAGTTGAGAGGCAGACTATAAACAACTAAACCCTGCTCTTTTGTAATCCTCCCACCCTCACTCCTCAGAAGTTTATTCCTCTCCGCTTCGTTTCACCCGCCCCTCTCTACACCAGCCCTCTCCTTGAATTCCCTGTAGCTTTTGCTTGCGCCTCCACCTCTCATTTCCAAATCCCTCTAACAAAATGGAAGGGAAAAAAAAAAAAAATAGTAAGGAAGCTGCCACTTCAGTCTGACTGGATGTTTTCTGTGTTCACCCACGGTGTTGACACACACCAAAAACAAAAAACAAAAAAAAAACAACAAAAAAACCCCCCAACATAAACGCACACACACTCTTGCGGTGAGGAGGTACAGGAAACACCTACCGATGGTGCAGTGCTCCCCGTTCCAGCCCTGGTGGCACTGGCACTTGCCGTCCTTGCAGGTCCCGTGTTTGATGCACAGCGGGTTGCAGACGCGCTGGTCGCAGCCGGCCCCGGTCCAGCCTTCCTCGCAGCGACACGCCCCGCCCATGCACACGCCGTGGGTCCCGCAGTCGACCGAGCAAACCTCTGGAAGAGGATGAGACAAATTTGGGTCACACACACGCGCAACTTTTCAGGTTGCATTTCGTGCATTATGATGTTTTTTAAAAGGAATTTTGTTCTTGAGTCTCTTCGGCTACCCAGAGCAGAGCTGGAATTGACGCCCTTTGAGACGGCGGTCACCGAACCCGGATTCATTTCTCCTTTCTGCTGTTTTTCAATGAACATGGGGGAGGGAAACTAAAATAATATCAAAGAGAGTCAAAAATAAGCCAAGTTAGCTGCTGATTCAATCTCCTGTCCCGCGCCTTTAATCAAAGTGGGCGACGATATCTTTAAGACAACGTTTTATGTTCTTGTCTGCGACGTCGCAGGCAGCGGCGGTGCAAGCGGTGAGATGTGACGATTCCGTCTGTGTGCTCGGGACCCCCCGGTGAGCAGACGTTTTGATACGCGCCTGCGGAGGATTCCCGCGGTGGCAGACACTGTTGTCTGTATTAAAGTTAAGCAGTTCCGCTCGTGACGAGAGCTCTGTTTGCGAGAAGCGAAAGGCTCATAGTGCCATTGCATACCACGATCATGTAACTGTGCTATAATAATGCCGTATATGTCAAACCTGACTTTATGCGAGCTGGACATCACAATTTGACATCTCGAAATTGGGCCTCTGTCTCTTTAAGAAGCACCTGCACTTTCCGACATTGACGTTGTGATGACGTGGTCAGCACGTCATCACAACTGCGTAACTCCCTTGAGCCTATAGCAACATTCTTAGGCGCGATGGACTGAGAATTAATTCATGAAATGAGCTCAGGTCAGATCCACCAGGTGTTTGCTAATCGCTGCTGCTGCTAGTCTGGAGGAGTAGAGTGAGGGATTCACAGAGGACTGGTGCTTTGTGAGGTATCTCATCTTTCTATGACGAATTAAGTAACATAAAATTGATTTTACTTAATATATAATAATGTAAAGGGATTCAAGTCTGGACTTTGACTAGGTCATTATATATTAAATCTAATCAGTTCCACTGCAGCTCTAGCTGTGTGATTTGGGTCAATGTATTGCAGGAGGTTGAACCTCTTCTTCAGTCTCGATTCTTTTACAGCTGGTGAAGAAAAACACAACATGATGCTGCCACCACCATGTTTCACAGTCAGAATATGTTTACTGTGACACATTTACCCGCAGGTGGACTCTCTGTGGTCATTAAAAAAGTCCTGGAAACAACCGGTTGCTTCTTACGTTGGGTGTTCAGACAAGAAAATAGAGGCGGGGCGCAGATGAATCTCAATTCACAGAGCAAACCCTGGATACGTCTAAGAAAAAAAATCTTCACTCCCTCCACTTTAAATTAGTGATTTAAAAGTTTTGCACAAGTTAATTTCCTTCCCTACTTTTAAGATTTGGAACGGCACCATATCAATAACACAAAGATCCTCCGTCTCCATACTGTTACTGTCGGTGAAAAAAAATAAATAAAAAAATAAAAAAACTTCCCACATTGTGTTCCAACATGCTCCAACTTGGCTTGATCGTTGTAACAGTTGCTGATTTCTATTTCGCAGCATGTTTTAATTTCAGTGGACTGCATCCAAGCCCAATTTGAAAACCAGAACAGCATGGTATAAAATGACTAACTAATAGTCAAGTACCCTGGGAGTGGGAAAATGAAAAAAAAAAAAAAAAAAAGAAAGAAATTAAAAAAATCGAGACGTCGGGACTGAGTGGGCGGTTTCCTAAAAACCCTGACCCCTCAGTCTTCGCTCAGAGCGTTCGTCTCTTTCAGCCGTCCGTTCACCGCTGCTGCTGCGGCGGCTCCTACTCACCCATGGAGCAGTCGGGCCCCATCCAGTTGGGGTCGCAGCTGCACAGGCCGGTGTCTGGGATGAAGGCGCCGTGGCCGTGGCACTGGTCCGGGCACTGGGCCCTGGGCAGTTCGCAGTGGAGCCCTCCCCACCCCGGCTTGCAGTGGCACTCTCCGTTCACGCAGATGCCGTTGTTGGAACACGTCGGGTCCAGGCAATCCACTGCATTAAAAAGCCAAAAGATTCGTCGGCGTTGAAAAAGGGGGGAGAGGGGGATAAAAAAAAAAAATGAAAAAAAAGGAACAAACAGATGAAGGGAAACTGAGACAAGCTGCGAAATCGCACACCAGGGCAGATAGTAAAATGAGCTATCAAAGAAAAGTCTTGAACAAGGCGAGAATTTAATTGGTTAGGCACAGAAGAGGATTATAAAAATGAAGGAAAACATCAGCAGATGTTTTAATAAAGCAATTAAGGCGCACAGTAAAGAACAGCTAAAAGTGTAATGGGAGCACAGGAGGGAAAATCTTATTCTGTGGGGAAAAAAACTCCTGACATTATTCAGACAGAGGGGATGCATTTCTGACTGTATGTGTGTGTGTGTGTGTGTGTGTGTGTGGCAGTTCACGGGGGAAAATGTGACACTGTCAGTCTGCCAGGTTGACGGGCAGCTGTGAGTTTGAGCAGTGAGTGAAAACCAATTTGACAAATTACCTCCTCTCGGCACAGCGCCCACCCACCCCTCTCCGGGCCGGCTGTCATTGCTCTGTCCCGGTCACACTTTTTCTTTTTCTATTTCTCTCCCCTCCTTGTCTTGTCGTGTGTGACGCCCCCCTCCCCCTCCCCCCCCGTCTTTCCCTCTTTCTCGCTCTCTCACCTCGGGCACAGCTGACCCGGCTGCACCCCTTTTTTTTTTTTTTTCCCCTCTTCGTACACAAATTAATAAAAGCACAGGCCCGCACATAACCTCCAGCCTCTCCATTTCTGTTTGCCCGGCAGAAACGGCGGATCACACTTATCGATTTTCATGTCGCCGGCACTTCAGGTAAATTGTTTGAGGGACTCTGCCGTGATGAATATCAGATATGAGAGGAGGGGGAAGGTTGGATGGATGAAGAAGACGCAGCGAAATCGCTGACCTTGTTCTCGGGCCCTCTAAGGTTTCTTTTGACTCCTTTTGTCATTTGACTTCTCCCCCCCCCACCACCACCCACCCCCCTTTGTTTCCTCTTCCCTTCATCCTCAACCTCAAAAACTCACTTTTTTCTCTCACTTCTTAAGATATTCACCTTTCGCCGCCCCGACTCGCCTTTCTCATCCCTCTCCTTTGCCTCCAATGATGGAGAATGTGCCTTGCAGATCCGTCTTAACGAGGATCAATAGGAGCGAATTCAGCTCTTAATAAAACCTCTGATGTGTTCAGCTGCAGTGTCATACTTCATCTTTACGTATAGCGGGAACGAACACTTGCTCAGCACAAGACCATGCTGTAATTTGCAGGCTATCTTTAGTTAGAAGGGGTCACTGGTTGAACTTGAAGTTAGCAGGAAGGCTGTTCTGCTCACTTTAGATGCAGATTACACACCGTGATCTGATCAGTCGCTCTCGTTTTTCGCGTCGCTGTAGGTTGTTGCTCAGACGTCAATTTGCAACGCTGCCGCTTCAGAGTCTGTCCAAAATGTGTCATTTGCTAATGCTTCGCTAATAACAGATGATTGGCTCAATGGGTATGATGTCATCAACGCAAAACCCGACCCAAGCATCGGGTCCTTTGAAGGTCGATGTAGGTCGGGTCCTTTGCGGAGCGGCTATGAACGTGGATGATCTGACCTTCTGATTAATTGCCCTCCTTATATTTTCTGTCACTTGGCAACCGTGACAAATGGAGCTCGAAATCTTGCTGAATTTCGTAATTTTTTTTTTTATTACTTCTTGAAGTTTTTTTAATTAAATAAATAATTGCAGTGATTAAATTAAGTTTTTACAATGTCATACTAAAACACATGTCTTTGCAGATGACAAAAGCCGAACAACACAACTTCTTAAGCTCTTAACGTTTGCAGATTTGAATATACTCGAGTTTAAAACTAAACTGTCGTTCTGCTCGCAGTGAGACTGGAGATAGGAAAGTCTTCAAATGGGTTTTAATAACTCAAATTTAAGACTTTTTAAGACCGTTACCAATGAAATTGAAGAACTTCATCAGAAAATTACCAGCAGAAAATCACACAGTTCGCAAAGCAACCTGAACCCCCATGCAAAGGTTTTTCCACAGAATGCTAATAGCCTCATATGGTTTGGCAAAGGAAGTGAACCAATGGCAAAGACTGATGTCATCCAATCAACTGGTGTTAAATTTGCACTTACCATGTCTTTGATAGATACAACAGAACTTGCTAGCTAGCATATTAGCGGCTCGTTACCAGTCTTGAGAAGACGCTTACACGCGACTCAAACCTTTGCCTGAGAAACATTTCCCCAAAAGAGAAAAACAAAAACAAAAACTGCATAAAGCATGAGACTAAACAGTCACGCCACCACAAAATTTAACACCCGTGACTGTGGTATTTGAGATCAATTTACATTTCAAAGAAACGAATCAAAGACCTTTGAAGGCCTTAATTTTAGATCCACGACTTCACAACACTTTTAAGGATGCGCGGACAAAGATGCGCCAGAACCTTCCTTCAGATGGGTGGTGGAAGAAAGATAGACTGTTGGGCCGCATTTTGGCGAGTCCTTTGAATTTGTTTTTAACACCGCTGTTGTGCATTCAGTCTTCAAATGAAGCCTTCGAGGGACGCAGACCCTAAATCTGGACGCAGCCTTAGGGACCTATTATTTGAGACGTACCGCTGCGAGAC
Source organism: Poeciliopsis turrubarensis (assembly GCA_010277015.1). NCBI lineage: Eukaryota > Metazoa > Chordata > Actinopteri > Cyprinodontiformes > Poeciliidae > Poeciliopsis > Poeciliopsis turrubarensis. Next base: position 6,225,692 of record VMRN01000012.1, on the reverse strand, counting down.
ATATTTTCGTTTTCAAAAATCTTTGAAATACCCAAGTTCCTCTCAAACGTTCAGACAGATTATGCACATTAGAAGACAAAGTGCCCACCCTCACCCTCTGCACAGTTCGGCCCCTTGTAGCCGATGGAGCACACGCAGTTTCCATCGGTGCAGGTGCCGTGGCCGCTGCAAAGAGGGTCTATGCATTGCGTGACGGGGATGTCGCACTCGGGTCCCTTCCAGCCACTGTAACACACACAGGAACCCTTGTCGTATTGGCCGTTGCCGCTGCACAGCACCGGGCAAGCAGCTGGAGGAGAAGAAGAGAAAATGAAGAAGAAGGAGGAGGAGGAGGAGGAGGAGGAGAAGAGGAAGAAGGAGGAGGAGGAAAGATTAAATCATGCACATGAGGAAAGAAAGAGACAATTAGCAAGCCTTTTTGTTGCTGCTGTTGTTGATGGTTTGCGGGGCAAATCCACACTCAAGCATGCAGGAGAGTGAATAGAGTGGTTAAAGGGGGCAGAGAGCGCCAATGACATAAAGAGTAATTACAAGTAGAGGTAACTAAACTATTCATCAGAGCTGTCTATCCCAGGTGAGCGCAGAGCCGGGGAGTCGTTAGCTCGGGGAGCTGCCATTCATCATCAGTCATCTTGTCTGAGCTTCACCTAAGGCCATGCGCCATGTTGCTGCTCTTAATCCTCTTTCGGCGCTCGCACGGAGACTGAGGATGTGTCTTCACATCTAATTAGGCGGCGGAAATGACAAGATCTTCCCTGACGGGATTTGTACACAACTAATACCTTTGGAGCAGTCCATGCCGTGGAATCCGGGGAAGCAGTGGCACACGCCCGAGTTGCACTCTCCGTTGCCATGGCAATTGCGCGGGCACTCTTGCACCGAATCTGCGAGGAAGACGAAGTGAGACAGAGAGAAAGAGGGGAGGGTTCAGAGAGTTCGATGCCAAGCATCAGAGCATTTCATTAAATCACTGGCACCGTTCATTCTTCAGCGCGCGACAAAACTGAAGGCGCTCCGAGTCACCATGTTGCACAGACATCGAACGCAAACACACTCGTCCAGGATTCCACGCGTTGCCTCCCCGCCCCTCTCTCTGTTTCTCGTCGGACTGTACGGCAAGAATACACTTCGAATCGTTTTCTTAAGGCGGCCTCCACGAACCCTTGACCTCGGCTCCGCAGGCTGCGTCCGAAAAAAAACAACAACAACAAAAAAAGAAAAATCCAGCCAAGTTTTACCAGAAACTACTTTCACAACTCTGGAACGTCCCTTTGATTGTGAGAAGACGGACCCAGACGGGTTCGAGGGTCAGACGCGTCCTGATTCGCTCGGCCAATCGAGGATGCTAAAAAAGTTTCTCCCAAAAGATTCTTCTTCGGGAAGTGTTTGGAACCGACTTGGAGGAGGCAAAAATCACTTCTCGTCACTTAACTGCTCGTCCCTGGCCACTGTCCACTGACATAAATTTGGTTAATTTCAGTCTTATTATATGAATTTGTAAGGACTCTACTTCCTCACTTGGAGATGAACGTGTTGGAGCGTCAGCTTGGTGTGCTTCCCAGGGGAAGTTCTTGTGGTGAAAATGCTTCCTACATGCAATTTCTTTTTCTCTAACTTGCAACAAGATGGGGGACAAAAAAAAAGAAAAAAAAAAGAAAGTGGTTTGTTTCCTCGCCATTCCGGCTTTTGCCTTTCTCACTGCGTTCATGCCCGACTCCTGTCTGGATTTGGTTCTTTAATGCTTCGGCCAGGTTTGGCCGTTTGGCACCGACGGGCAGAGTCAGCCGGACTCGGAAGCCGCGGTGCGTCACACGCGACTCCAGCTGCTCTCCACCGCCTTTCAGTGCCTCTTAACCCACTTAAGGGAGGAGAACCGTTTTGGTGGGAAGTCGCAGAGTCGATGGTGATCACGAAGAGGGTGTTTTGGACTTTCATCCGTCTCTTCTTCCTCTCCAATTTGTTCCAGTTTGCACTCCTCCTACAAATACGAGCACTCAGCCCTTCCACGCTTCCCCTCCTCTGTGTCCCAAGCCTTGTTTCCCCCCCCCTAAATGTGAACCCCTTGTCTTCCTCTTACTCTAATGCCACCCTCTCCTTCACGCCACTCCAAAGCCCCTCCTTCCTCCTCTCCTTCAATCCACTTCACTGTATTCAGGTTTCTCCCCCTGCCATTATGCCTCCCACCCCCCCCAACCTCCCGTTCTTACTACTTGCTCTAATTCAGTCCCTGCCACCTCTCCATCTCTTCATCTTTCCTCTGCACTCCTGCAGCAGAGAGCGCTCTCTCTCTCTCTCTCTCTCTCTCTCTCCTTTATATTGACAGTGAAGGATTCTTTCAGTCTATCCGCCCCCCCCCTGTTCTCACACTCATGGCTCCCTGCACGTATGAAATCATTGTGGAAGCTCTGAAACCAAATTCGTTCACTTTGCACAGTTTCATATTCTCTTTGCACGTCGCGCCGGCTCATCGGACGACGCGGCTCATCGCAGGCGAGCCTGATACCGAACGAGGCGATTAATATCTTTCACCTAAACACCTGTGGGTGTCTTTATTTTCTCTGAATGCATATGTTGGTTAGAGTATGTTTTCTTGGCAAAACAAAAAAAAAAAAAAAAAAAAAATGGGAAAGAAAAATCTCTCCAACTCACTAAGTGGTCCATCCTACGTAGTAAATGCTACTGCAGGTCTATAGCTTTGGCAGCATTTTGCAACATGCTGCTGCTGGTGAGTGTTTTTACACACTCCAAATGTGTGAAGTCATTCAGGCATTGCAGTGTCACTGGTATTAAAGCCATCTCCTAAATTGCGACTGTTAGTCACGTTTCAGCTCCCAAACAGCTGCGCCACATTGCGACATTTCCCCACCGCCCTCCCTCCACCCCTCTGCCCACAGCGGTAAGACGCCGACTGTCTCTCTCTCTCTCTCTCTCTCTCCCTCTCTGTCTCACCCATGACGTTTGTGCTGAAGGAGACCGACTCTCTCTCCCGGCCGTCGTTGTAGAAGGCCAGGTGCCAGGCGCCGGCGTCCAGGTACTGGACGAACACCGCCTCGTTCAGGACCACGGTCTGGATGCTCCTCCTCTCCCGCGGGGACTCCACGACGCTCCACTTCTCCTTCCCGTCCAGGCGCTCCATGTAGTCGTACTGCGAAGAGGTTTTGGGTGACAGACGGTTACGTTCAGCACAAGCGAAATCTGTTTTTATTTCTTTTTGTTTTTCTGTGATTTGATGAAAGGTTATAAGCAGTAAATAACTCATCTGAAGTAGACGACTGTTTTTTTTTTTTTTTTTTTTTTGGGTGTCTTCGTTCAGCATGAATCCAAATTAGGCTGAAGTCAAACGCTTAGGGGCTTAGAGGGGCCAACGCCAGAGGACTTCTATTATCCTCAAACAGTTCCAGTGTCAAAGCTGTTTGTTTAAGCGCTATTTTGAAGACCTTTTGTCACATTTCTTTAAGCTGTGATTTACATAAAAGCCGGGGATTATTTATATTGGGGATGGGAGTTGGAGGCGGTGCGCCACTAATGATCTTCCTGCGTGAAACGCGTCCTGAAAGCGGAACATGAAAAGGATTTTCCGTCAGTGAAGCTGTTAGATGTGAAAGTGCTCTAACTGGAGACTAATTGATTGATTTTTACATCGCCGTACGTATCTATCAGAGTTTCTCTGACAGGATGCGCTTTATGTGTTCCCCTCTCGCAATTTGTGTTTAACGTGGGAAGATAATTGGAGACGCACTGCCTCCAGTGACCAATCGATGCAAAAATAAAGACGGCTCAAAGCGTTATATATCAGCATTTGCATTTACTGCTACGACGTCAATACGCCGGTATTGATTTAATACGGTAAATTCCTCTTTAGTCATTTAGAGGAGCCTTAAACTTTAGAAGCAACTAATCCGGATTTATACTAACGGAAGAAACTTAAGACGCTGACTGTTCATGACGATCATTTTTTTCAATGTTTAAAAACATTCAACATGCACGGAGTGTGTTTTGATTTTCCCACCTTTTTGTTTTTGTGTGTGTGTGTGTGTGTGTGTGTGTGTGTGTGTTTTAATCCACGTTATTTCAGGACATCTTCTCCCAAATCCCAATCTGCTCTGTTTGGTCAACTGATTCATCAAAAAAAAAAAAAAAAAAAAAAAAAAAAAAAGCGCTGAGCCACCTGCTCGTTTCATTCGTTACAGTTTAACAGGCCAGCTGCTTGGTGGGCACGATGCAAACGTGTTACATGCTGTAAAGATGTAAGCCTAAACTACGTACAAGGTGTTTCAGTCGCGATAGAAGAAAGCAGATAACGCCGTACGATGCAGGGTCTCGTTCTCTCTGTTCTTCTTACTTCAGCACAATGGACTCAAACTTCAGCTACGTCAGGCAATCAAGCAGTTAACCGAGGGAAATTATCCCTATTCTATAAAGTCTATTTGGAAATGAGCGGCCACTAATTAACAAGAGACACTTGAAGTTGCATTACTGTGAAACCTAATTAAGCTCAAATCTTTTCTCTAAATTATTTAGCTTTCGGAGCTCATAACTAATGTTTTAAACGGCAAATGCAACAAAAATGTTTTCAATGAACATTCATCTCCAAGCTCAACACCCTAAGGAGTCCCGCTGTGAGGTTTCCGTAGCGAGTGAAGGAGCGGCGGCGCTCCCCGATCGAGCGGACGGTACCTGCGCGTGCGACGGGGGCAGGCCCTTGCGGATGTAGACCCCGAAGAGGGCGTCCCTCCCGAGGGAGATGTTGAACTTGAGGAACTGCGGCTGGCTGAGATAGAGGAGGGATCTCCAGAAGACTCCTGGGGGGACATCCTGGGTCACCCGCCTGCCCACCTCGATGTTCCCGGTGTCTATGCTGCTGTTCCTGCCTGCCCACGGACCTGGACGGGCGAGAGGACAAAAAGAAAGACAGACGGGCTTGTTTCATCTGTCGTGACAAGCGCAGTTTAATGGACGGCTGATGTAACGGGTGATGTTAAGAGTTTGTGGAAACACCATTCTGAAGATTTTGAAGAAAAACTGATCTAAGTTCCAAGTTAGAGACAGAATTTATTTTGGTACTTGAGCAACGGTAATAAAAATGTCAGTTTTCTAATATCTTGAGCTTTTTCACATTTCGTCACGTTACCTCCACACTGCAAAAACAGAATTTTACCAAGTATTTCTGGTTCCAGTACAATTGAAATAAGACAAAACTAACTCAGATATTTTTTCAGCACAATATAACAGTTGTTTAATGCAGTCATTTCTTAATATTGATAAAAAAAAATAGCACTAGTTCCACTGGCAAATTATTTCAGTTATAAAACATATTTTTCCCACATCGTAAGTGGAATAATCTTCCAGTGTAACCAGAAGAATTTCATCGATATTAAAGAATTATTGACTTTGAACAAACCCCTACATCTTGCTGAAAAGTTACTTGTAAGTCAGATAAGTCATATTTTAAAACTACTGAGATATTTGCACTACAAACTAGACAAAATCACTCAGTAAGGTTTGGTGTTGAGCTGTGCAAAAACTGCAGTGTATTTCAGCGCCATCTCATGCCTGGACCAACACATGGTTTCACTTAACTGTTAAGTGAAGCTACGCTAAAAGAAAACGATTCGTGTTATTTTTTGTTGTTGCAATTTCTCCGCTAATAACAAAGAGTGAACCGCTTCGAGGTTGTTCAGCTGTCTGCACTGAGAGACTGAAAGTTTTGTAAATCGCTCGCTGGTCTTTGCTCGAGCTCCGGTCAGAACGAACGAAGAGGCGTCTGTGAAAACTCACGTTTCAGGCTTCAAGTGTCAACTTTGACTGGGCCGTTCTAATACGCGGCTCTGCTTTGACGTAAATAATTCTGTTGTAACTCTGGGCGCATATTCAGACTCGCGGTACAGCTGTGAGGTTCAGTTTTGCTCCATCTGTCTTCTCAAGAAAAAAAAAAAAAAACAACAAAAAAAAAAACTGACCAGCATTCCAACAGCATGATGCGTGTCATGCTCACGTTATATTCAGTATCATCTTGGCTCCTTCTCTTCTAAAAAAAGGAGCGGATCCCACGCTTTTTACGTATTTGTTTGTAAAGAGAAATTGAGCAAATCAGGCATGACGTCTTCCTTCACTGTTGACCGATACTCGGTGTTGGTCCATCACTTAAATTCTCCACAACGTTGAAGCCTGAGGTTGTCGGATGACAGAGTACGAAAAATTCGACGAATCACGCAGAAAAGCTTTTATTCTGTCACTTTTGACTCCAAGTCTCGTGTAAAAGGAAAACAAGTCAAAATTCCTAGAAATGTTGTTAGCGAACACCGCTTGTTCTAGCATGCAAGTAGGATGACAGCTGTAGGAATGTGTTTTACACAAAAAAAACCCCCACCAGATGTGATGACTTCCTAGATGCTTTCTGTCTTCTGGAGGGTCGTACTGCTCAAGTCTTTCATGTGCGGCGTTAAATCCAATATTTTCTGCTACTTTTCTAACATCCTGCTGCAGCCGGATGCGCCACACGGCCAGTGCCAGTTTGCTCGTGATCAGGAACGCTATTCACTTTTGAACTCCTGCGACTTTTGTCCTCTATTGCAGAGTTCCTGCTGAAAACGTCCCTGCTGTGAAAACACCGGCAAGAAAGGATATTGCTCAAAAGCAAAGTTGGAATCCTCAACAGGTCAGAGGCGCAGTGATTCGTAACCGTCCCTCATAAGCCTTTTGGAGGATGAATGACAGAAACGTCCCCAAGCAAAACAACCGGAAAACCCTGATGTAGTTGAAAGCAGCAGAAGTCTCTCAGTGTCAGAGCCTACCACTATTTTGTACCTGAAATAATAAAATAAACTGTTTACTGCTGATTTCTGATTTTATTTTATTTTTTTTAATTGCAGTGCTGTGTGTTACGGACTTCTCCTGTTTTTGCTTTTATGTTTTGACACACTGACGTGTTTTGGATGAAATCAATTTTAACATTCATAAAAGATCGTTCGAAGTATTCAAATGATTACAAAGACAATTTCGAGCCGTCAAAAGCAAATCCTCTAAATCGTGGATTAACAGGTGATCAACCTCATACTTTGGCTCAGGTTTACCAGCTGAAGCCGGGCTTGTTGAATAAGAGACGAAATATACGTCAACAGAACCTTACTGACAACATGAAGCAGGGTTCAGAACCGCAAACGGCAGCACATCGTGAAACAAAGTCCGTCTGGAAAGACTTACAATTTTATCTCTAAGGCTGAAAAGTACACTGACAGCCATCATCCACAAAATGGAGGGAATATGGCGAGCCTTCCCCGGAGCGGTCAAATCATGAAGGAGCACATCAACAACTTCCCTAAAGAACCAAGAACAAGATCTAAAGCACAGTGAGTCTCACTTGCCTCAGCTCAGGGTCAGTGTTCATGATTCAAGGACAACAGAGACAAAATGGCGTCATGGTGGGGTTCAAAGGTCCACAATCCTGTGATATTAAAGACTCAAAGCCTCTTATTACAACTCATCAATTGAAAACGTTTTATTTACTCAAGTTGGAAGAAATCCGTAAGAGGACAAAAGTAATTTTTCCATCTTTCTTTACGCTTGTTCAGCAGCTATGCGGGATCAGCAGCTATGCGGGATCAGCAGCGATCTTGCTCTTTGGATTCTCAGCTTTCCCCATGCAGTCCTTTGCATCTGGACGTACAACTCTGTCCCCAAAGCCTGCAGGACCGAAATGACGGAGGGCTGACGAAACCTCGGCTCCAGGGCTGCGGAGCGCGGCGGAAACCAGAAAAACACACGCGGCATCCCGCAATCAGGTCAGCCATCTAACGGAGGCGTGTCAGAGTGCAGCCACAAAAAGACGGAGTGTGAGAGCAAGTGTGCGCGTGTGAAGAAATGGAAGGAGCAGCGAGTACAGAACGGCGGCGGCAGCAGCAGCAGCAGCAGCAGCAGCAGCAGCAGCAGCAGCAGCAGC
>VMRN01000012.1:6165722-6217743 GCA_010277015.1 Poeciliopsis turrubarensis | reverse complement strand
GCAGCAGCAGCAGCAGCAGCAGCAGCAGCAGCAGCAGCAGCAGCAGCAGCAGCAGCATCTGGCCTAGATGGCTGGGGAACGGAGCAGTCCGCTCATTAATGCCGACTGCACAGACACAGAGCAAGAGCACGTCTGCGCGCGCTTCAGAGCCACGTCGAGCAAGAACAGATAGGAAGCCGCATGGGGCCCTTTAAAGAGAGAGGAGGTGAGAGAGGGTGGTTTTCACCTCGCCGCCGAGTGAAAAGATAAACTGGGCTCGACACAAACTGGCTGTGTTTAAAACAGGACGGCGCATCCAGTGCTGCGTCACCGGCCGCATCAATATTTCAGACGCGAGTGTGTTTGAGTGGAAAAAGAAGAAGAAGAAAAAAAGAAAAATCTATCGAACTGTGTGTTACCGAGCAAATACGGCTTTTAGAGGTACCGCCCAGATCCCCGTCGACGTTTCTCTCTTTTCTAACAGGAGTGAAAATGTGGCCAAATACAGGCTGAAGCCGGTTTATTCATGCAGAAGATGGATTTATGTTTTTTTTTTTTTAAAAATGGGTCGAAATATGATTCTTGAAGAGGACTGCTCACAAGAAAGCGGTGCACATGTTTAATCACGAATGCAGCACATTGAAAATATTTCAACAACAAAGTATTATCTCCACCCCCCCCCCCCCTCCTTAACCCCATCCCCCCTGCTACAGCGCTTCTCGTCGGTGTCGGGTGTGCAGCTGACAGTTCATACCTCTGCCTCCAGAGGGCAGTGTGGCCACGTCACTGTTGACAGGCAGACCGGCTCCCAGTCCGTTGTTTAACAGAGGGCCGTCAGAGGGCTTCAGCTGCCACGTCAGACCCAGCAAGTTGATCGCTGCACACAGAGACACGGAGGGGAGGAGAAGCAGAGAGACATGTGAGCGAGGCCAGAGAGCAGGGCTGGAGGAGAGGACAAACGACAAAGCTCATCAGCAGAACAACCTTCTTTTAAGAGTTGAAGCCCCCCCGTGACTGAGGACACCATCGAAAGGTTCATTTATTTCAGGAATTCAACTGGAAATTCAGACATTAGCCTGACTTATGCGTTCCGAGCTTTTTCCGAGTTTTGGTGACTGTGGCTAATGAAACCCCAGAATTCAGCTTTCTGGAAAATTTGAATATTACATAAGAATGATTAAAAAAAAAAAAAAAAAAAAAGAAGGATTTTGATAACAGAAATGTCAGCCAAGAGAGAAGTATTTCCACGAACCGCACAGTATCTATTCAATACTTGGAAGTCGTGCTGGGAAGTGAAATCCGTATGTCCATAATGTTTGACAGTAGAGGTAAGCATGATTTCTAAGACGTCCTGGACTCTCAAATTACGGCTAAATGTTTACATTTCACGCCGTTTCTCGAGCATTTATCCAAAATGTGGACTTTAAAACGCAGCCACTGGTGCAGGCAGACAGAAAGAGTCCAGTTCTGCCCCACGTCCAGCTGCACCTTATGAAACTACTTCAAACACGTCAACCGGCTTTACTTCCTCGCTCTCTCAAGGCTCCAGCTGTTCTCTGTTGGTTGTGCACATTTTTTCCTTCCACTTAACTTTCCATTCTTGGATGCAGCTCTATATAAAGAGCCAGGTTCTTTGGCATAATGTAAAGTAACGTCACATAATGTCACAACACAGTATTTTTAGCCTTTTCTATTGGTCTTACGTAATATTCTAATTTTATGAGACGCTACACCGCGGGAATTTTGTTCTGTGAGCCATAAACATCAAAATTAACGAAACAAATCCCTGAAGTTTTATCGCTTTACGTTAACAAACGAGCTCGACTTGAAAGACTAAAACAAGTGCATTTTTCCAACTTACGGAGACGCACATGTATGTGACGGTGCAATACGTTTCGCAGCGCACTCACTCACACACACGCACACACACACACCGCAGTTAATGAAACACGGCGGAGCGCAGAAGCCGAGCCTGTAGAGATCACGCAATTAAGGAATCTCAAACGTCTCCTTTCTGTCGAGTTCCTTCCCTGCCTCAGCCTCTCTCGTTCCCACTCTCTCTCCCTGAGCGTCCTTCGGCATCTGTTGCATTTTTCTTTTTATTTTGGAACCCTTTTGCACCGTCTCGCAGAGAGCGAGTGACAGATTCCTCTCTGAAGGGAACACTCCATGGCTCTCCTCTACATTCTCCTCTCCCTTTGTCCTCTGTTGTGTTATTGTGTGCGCTGGTGGCACGAGGCTCCTCGAGTGGCTTCGCTCTTCACTTTGTCAGCTCTTTACTCTCCCCGTGTCTCTTCCCTCATCGCTGCCCACCAACCCCAAACCCTGCACAACGCCTCCTCCAGCCACAAATACAAGACGAGGGAGGGGAGAGGGGGGGGGAAAAGAAAAAACGGCAAGCATTCTGTCGCCTTACTAGTTCAATAATGTCCTCAGTGAGAGGTATGTTTCTTTTCTTTTATGAATGGCTGTTTTGATCTCCAAAGCTCAGTGGATTGAGATGCATTGTTTGAAGGTGACTTAACGTTTAAAAGGCACCTCCAGCTCTGCGAGGCCTGTGAAGTGGGCTCGGAGGGCACACGGAGGCGTGAATGCACGGCGGTGTTAAGACTGCATTATGAAGGCGACGCTGCGCCTCTTTCCAAGATGGGAGCAGGACTCACAACACCTGCATGTGGAGCCCGGGAATCAATTTCCGTCTTGTCAAAATCCTATCTGCACTTGCCGAGGGTTTGCACACACCGGGTGGAGCGTAAAAGTTTCAGGAAGCGGGGATGCGGATTCGGGATTTGCTATGGGGGGAACAAAAAAAAAACTCCTTTCTTTCTCCTCTCTCTCTCTCTTGGTTCAGTGTTTTTTTTTTTGTTTCCTCCTTTTTTGTGTGTTTCATCAGCCTCTCTCCACTTCTCTCCCCTCTCCTGCTTCCCGGTCAAAGGAAAGCGCTGACACCTTGGCTGCTTCCCGGCCTACACTGTCAGCTCTTTTTTTTTTTTATTTATTTATTTTTTATGGAGTGCTGGGAGATTGGAGGGGCTGCGAGTGGAGGGTTTGGATAGAAAACAAGAAGCAGAGCGGGTGAGGCAAGGGCGCCCCCTGTCTCTGTTCTCTCACACCCGAACTTTGACCCCTTCTTTATAATCGCAACCAGCCTTCTTTACTTTCCATCTTTTTTCTTTGAATTCCCCCCTTTTCTTATCTTTGCCCTGTCCTTCCTTATAGATAACGCACACTCACACACACGCACACACACCCACACACACACACAGATGGTATCACAGAGAGCCGTCGATAGAAAGATTGCCTATTGAATCAGTTGGAGACAGTAAGCAATTGTGGATCTATTGTGACGCCGTTCTCATTCTAGGTCACCTCCAAGAACACAACAGACAGCAGACAGCGCTGCGGTTAGCTCACTGTGTGTGTGTGCGTGTGTGTGCGTGTGTGCGTTCGTCTGGTTTACGTCTCGGCGAGGCCGTGGACATGCATGTATTTTCCCAAAAAAACTGATATTTTTTTTTATTCCTCTTTTACAATTTGCAAACAGTATTGGAGAATTGGTTCTAAAGCAGAGTTAGAAAATAAACACAAATGCGAAGCTTCAAACATCCGGCAGAGAACAGTCCACGTGAACTGACAGGTCAGTCAAAGGGATGATTAATCAGAGACGCAGGGAAACCCCGAAGGAGACGCAGAGATGCACGACTCGCGTTAAGAGAATCTCGACAGGAAAACTTTTTGGGCGGTCTTTATGGAAGCGTGCCGTTTAAAAAAAACAAAAAACACGGTGTTGGCAGCGTCATGGGTTGTGGAGGATATTGATGGGAAGATGGATGGAGATAAAAACAGTAAAACTCTGTAGCACCAAGACGAGGATCCTTGTTTATACAGCTCTACAGATATACAGCCAGAGACTCAGCATGTGATCGGATGGTCTAGTCAAAGCCCACAAAGTGAACCTAGTCGAGAAACTTAAAAAAAAAAAAAAAAAAAAAGAGTTTTAAAGCCGTGACCCATAGATCTTTGACAGACCTGGAGCAACGAAACTGGGAAGGAAATGGTCAAAGTTTCCGACTCAAGTTTTGCGAAGCTGCTTGAGTCAAGAGTTGTTCCACACAGTATCCATGCCACACTTTTAAGCTTTTTGTTTGTGGAAAACAACAACAACACCAAAAAAATTTTCGTTTTCCTTGGACTTGAAAATTGTTATTATTCTGATTATCACGTAAAATCCGCCATGAATCCCGCCGAGGTCCCTTTGGAATCTCAGGAGCAGCAGAGGAAGGTTGACCAACAGATGGCACACTTACTCCTCCGTGACAAAAGCAAAGCCAACACTCCGTCAACAGGTTTCTTTGCAGCAAGACACAAGAAACACAAAGAGAGACCAGACACTTGTTATCATCTTTACCATCCTCCTCCTCCTCCGTGGTTACAGCAGCACGTCTGACGACGTCTGAGCGTAATTTAAGAAAAAAAAAAGAACAACAAAAAACCCTGCAGAAACTGATGTATTTAGCTTTGCGCCGCCGACGTAATTTTAAGCATTTTTCTTGCTGGTTGCAATTGCCTTAATTACTGTTTTCCAGCTGCATTTCAAGCCTCTATTAAGTGCAGTGCCTGTAAAGCCCATCTCAGCTCAAATCCACTGACAGGCACGGGGAGAACAGGGGATTCAGACTGTCTTAGTGCGAGTTTCTCTTTTTAAGCTCTGCCTTCTTCATGTATTCAGCTCAACAGATGAGCACATAGCACACACACTCAAAAAAAAAAACAACAACACACGTGTACACGCAGGCATACGGGGGCAGATCACCGAGCAGCAGGTATAACAAGCAAGCCTGTTGGATTAAAAATAGATCAGCTACTTCATGGAGAGTTTTTGAAAAAATTTTTTTTATTTATTTTTTTATGTTTTCCCGATTCATAATTCAGCAAGGCAAAGTGCTCGCCTGTATCATCTGCAGAAGGCAGAATTTGAAAGAGAGAAAGAAAAAAAAAAACCCACTATAGCACACGGGGTCCTGTGACAAAAAAAAAAAAAAAAAAAAAAAAAAAAGAAAAAAAGGGAGAAGACAGATGATGGTGCGGATGAGGGAGGAAGGAGGCGGCGGATCGGGCGCTGGCAGAGAGGTTAGCGGTCAAGAACTCTAGCAAAAGAAGGAAAAAGAAAAGAGAAAACCAGAGATGATGCGGCAAAGAGACCAAGGTGCAGCCTCCTCCCCACCATGGGTGACCAAGAGGGGAATTACCGGCGTTTTTATCCTGCAGCAGATCAGAGGATGACACAAACTGCGTATGTCCCAGCAACATTTGAATGTTTCAAAGTTAAAGGGTGTAAATTGATTTCTGCCAGTGGGAGAGCCAGTGGCGGAGAGAGGTGACTTTGTGCACTGCATGTCCACCAGGTGGAAAATATTGTTTCATCATCATCATCGTCATCATCATCATCATCCTGTTCTCTGGAAAACGTGGAAATGAAACGTGAAAACGTGAAAACTCTTCTCTTGTCTCTCGCCTTTCTTCTGCTGCCGCCTCTTTACACGGCTGATCCAACTGAACTACTTGTGATGCTGCTAATTGCGCCAAAGATGCAGCGCGGCCTCTTGCATGTATTTATATGTAATCTCTTGCATTGCATGTAAAATTACACAAAGAGCACACTTACGCATGCGCACGCACGCACGCACACACACACAGAGCATGTTTCCGTTCTCCCCTGGCCATCCAGATAAATGCATATTAACTGTTCTAATTCACCAGTAAATTAACAACTCTGACCTCAATTAGGACGGTAATTGTAGCAGAGACCGGCCCCTCCCACTCTCAGCCTGGCTTCTAATTGGTCCAATGCTCCACCCCTTCCTTCCTGTCTCATAGGGGCTCTCTGTTCTTGGCTGCTTTGGTTTGTTTGCAGGCTAAGCCAATCACACACACACACACACGCACACGCACACGCACACACACACACACACACACACACACACACACACACGCACACACACACACACACACACACACACGGATGGATGAATGGATGGATGATTAGATGGATGGACGGATGATTGGATGGACAGATGATTGGATAGACCGATCGACAGATAGATGGATGTATAGATGAATCTAATCCTTCGACGATGCGATTGGGAACGATCTTTGTAAACATTAACATCTTTCCATACTTATCCAGACCTGACGTGCAGAAGTCAACTTCTCTCCAATTGCAGCGGCTCCCACTGCTGATATCAGAGGAACGAAGGGAGAAAACAAACAAACAAACAAAAAAAAAAAAAAATCACGCTGGGCGAGGTTCTCAACAGTCAGGCCTTTTGGGATATTACGTAAAATTTACCTCATGAAATTCACTCATGTAACCTATAAATAAGGCAGCCTGCACTGTCTGAAGACGCTCCTCTTGCTGAGATCAGTTAGAGTCTCAGACAAAAGGACGGGGGCGGCTGACGGCTGCCTGCTGCCCTTGGGGGGTCACATCGACTCCGAGAGACAAACTGTCTGCCAGCGTACATGTGTGTGTGTGTGTGTGTGTGTGTGTGTGTGCATCAGCGTATGCATGCTGCAAATTGCACGGTATTAACAACAAGCGCGCAAAGCTGCGAGGCCCGGTGGGACTTCCTCACCCAGCTGATGCAACTGAACTGTAATTGACTGCAACACAAAAGGTTATGCGAGTTGCTGGCGGCTCTTACCTGCACAAAACGAGAAGAAAGCAACTTAGTAAATCACAGCTGAAAAATGGCTTCTTTACCGGCGCTGAAATATTGACAGGACCCACCGCCACGGCAGTAGCCACGTGCGTGCAAAGTATGCGTGTGTGCGTGTGTGTGTGTGTGTGTCTGTGGGTGATTGGTTAAATGAAAAGAGATGTGCATCAGAGTGATGTCCTCCTTTCTGAATCTTCATTTCCTTTTCACATATCTGCTCCGTGACCCTCCCTCCTCCCCACAGCAAGCCGCTCTGCCTCACCTCACCTCATCCCAGCCCCACCTCCAGTCCTCTCCCTCTCATCGATCTGTATTAGAAACAGGATATGAGGAACTATGCTATCTTATCACACATCAGAAAGCGGCAGAGAATGAGTGAGGATGAAAAGACAGCGTGCGTCTTGGAAGGCCAGGAGACGGAGGAGCTGAAAAGAAACTGAGGGAAGTGACGGAGAACAAGCAAGTGGGGAAGGAAGAGAGAAAAAAAAAATCTTCAGTCGTCGTCCGTTTTAAACACAGAACGAGTCGAGCGTCGTGGGGGCCTAATTGGACTAACGATCGGGCCCGGATAAGACCTGCAGTAAATGAAAAAAATGAATTAGGAAATAAATGAATGAAGCAAGCTGAGGCACGCTGGTTCAAGAACTGCAGAAGCAAAAAAAAAAAAAAAAAAAAAAACTGCAAACTTATCGAAAAAAGTAAAAGTCAAGAGATGAATGTTAGAACCCAAAACAACTGCGCACCCCACGTTGTATCCCCTGACCAGAGCAGATGACCCATTTATCCCTCGCGGTGCAGATGGTGTAGCACCTTGCGCCGTGCCCTGCCCCTTTTTCCTGGACTGGCAGCGTGCCGTACGATCCTAACCTTTATCAGCGCGACAGGCCCCGCTGCCGCCGACACACGCTCCACGTCCAGATCCGTATGCCCCGATCCCCGCCTCCCGCCATATGCCCCAGCAGTGCCTTCACCTCCAAAAAAAGAGAAACACGTGGCGCGCACACGCCAAAGATGCACATGTACACGGACACCTACGCTGGCATGAGCGACACATCCTGACCTCTCACTGTTCCACCTTGGATCAGCAGAAGGGAAGCCGCATGCGACGTGAGAGGGGACGGAGGGGTCAAGGAGCCGGCTTTGGAGCGGAGCCACCGACTCGACTGAGCTCCGCCAGCGGGCACGTATTCTGGAGATTTGTTTTTTTTTTTTTTTTTTTCTTTTTCTTTTTGGCTGAAACCTTGAGAGGATAATAATAACACAAATAAAAGGCAATAAAAAAGTTTGCGTATGACAAAATGGTTGCACTCTTTCCCTTAACGCTTATTGCTTCTTTATACGTCTAAAAACAGGAAGATAATATCATCAGCTACAGAGGTTTGCTTCAAGAGAAAAAAAACAAAACAAAAAAAAACTTAAGCTGACAAATTTAATTAAAACAAATATTTGAAAGAAATGATTATTTAGTTGAACTTCTAATGCGATGCAATAGCAGGGTACTACCGCAGTAAGAGAAATTCAATTATTTGGAGATATCAGCTTAAAATCCTTTTACAAATTTAATTATGTGACTGATAAAACGCTTGATAAAAAAAACTCTCGATGAAGTTGAAACCCTATTTCTCTTTAAAAACCAGCTGATATCTGAAATATGCAAAAACTCGTTACAAATTTGGTCATTATATTCTCTAAATATTAGTAGATTTTTCTTTAACACATTACACATCTTCTCCTCACATGCAGCATTAGCAGTAATTACATGTGATAACAGGAGTGATTAAAAAAATTACCCAAAAACTGCATTTTTATTCTGTTCTCAATTTCTTGTCATTAGCCGCTACTGCAACTAATTACATATTATAACGTTGCTAATTACACAAGATTAAACAATTTTGCTGTCAGACATCTAAACTATTGCGAATATCTCAAAACAAACTCTTACTTACTTGAAATAACTTGCCAAATTGAAAAAAGTCTGAATGTAGACTACTCCACTACTGATAGAAAATTACAAGCAGCTGTTTAAAGGTAATAGTATAATCTAGTAATGGCATCGCATTATGCAAAAACTACAACTTTGGTGTTAATAAATAGCTTATTATGAACAGTTGATGTAAACAACAATGCCAGTAATTGCATAATACGAACAAAATCTCCAGCACTTTTCCCAAATGAACAATGGCTGACTCCAAGAGTCAAGGTTTTATTTTGTGGCTCAACCTATAATAACTGTGACATTAATATTGATACATACCTACCAAAACAAACTCAAGTTGAAAATACTCTGAAATGCATTTTTAATACAATGAAGAGTGTTTTTTTTTTCCCCTCCTAGCTAGTAATATATGTATTATTTTGGACAGAAATATTCATCTTTAATATTTTTTTCTCCCCCCCCATGTTTCTCACACTTGACTGAGTTGCTCTGCTTAACCCAGCGTGCGTCGTGCGAGACCTCCGAGTTGCGGATATGAATTTGATTATTATGTATTTACTTTGCTAACTGCACAGCTGTGAACGATAAAGCCATTAGCATGTTATTACGGGGAAGGAAACGGTGATGGGAACTCGCCCGAGTGAGGCACTTCTCGCCGGGAGGAGCGGCGGCGGGGGCAAGTAAGCGATTGTGATCAGTCTGGAGCAGCCAAGACGCGCGGTGATGGATGGGAAGTGGTCGGCTTCAAGGCGTGAAGGTCACGCTCGATGACAGTGTTTGTGCGCGTGCTGGCTCTGTTTAATCAACACACGGAGGAGGCGGGAGAGAGAGAGAGAGAGAGAAAGAGAGAGAAGCCTTGAAAAAAATAAATAAATAAATAAGTGAATACGCGGCGTGGGTGCGCGCGCACAAGCGCGGGGTCCTCTCATTCATCAGCGGCGACGGTGCCACGTTGGGGGTACGCCACAGAGCCGGACAAATTCACCAGTCACACACTCGCGCGCACATTCATTTGAAACACGCCCGCAAAAGGTGACACCGGCGCCCGCCAGCAGGAGTTTACTCATAGAAGTCAAGGGCGCACCTGTACCTGTGTGTGTGTGTGTGTGTGTGTGAGAGAGTGTGTGTGCATATGTATGGGAATGTGAAAACAGTCCACCCAGACGCAACTGGCCTGACAAGCCTGTCATCTATCACACCTTTCTTTCCCTTTTTTTTTTGTTTACACACTCCGTCTTCCAAGACTCCTATTCTTTCTGCTCCCCCCCATTTTATTTTGTTTTTTTATCCTTCCCAACTTGTTTTGACGTAACTGCTTCTTTCCCCCCGTCCTCTGCAGTCTCCCTCCGTCCTTTCATCTCGCCGTCGTGGCCGTCCCTCTGTTCTCTGCTGGCTGTGATCAATTAGGAGACATTAGTCCCGCAGTTATTCCAGGTGACAGAAGCCCTCGGGAGGCCGCGTTCTCCTTCATCTCTCCTCCGTCTGCCTCTCCCCCCGGTTTCTCCTCTCCGCGCCCCGGCCTGTCCCGTCACTCACGCCGGGCGTCCTCCTTCTTCTCATCATCGTCATCCTCGTCCCCGCCATCTTCCTCTTCCCCTCTGCAGTGCAAACAACACCTCCCCAACACTCGAGCAATCTTGCGACCTCACGGCTCAGGGAGCAGACAGCTGCGGATCAGCCCGCGACCCTCTCCCCGCCTGGCTCTCGGGGCGATCTGTCCTCCATTTCCTATCCGTGTTTACGCTCACCTCTGACCTCCGGCGTGCGCTTCATCCCTCTCCGCCTCTCTCTCCCTCGCCCTCCTTTACATTCTCCGGGTTGCCATTCACGATGATGGACCCGTCTCCTCGCCTATATGCCAGCCGTTCACCTGTATCCTAGCAACCACCTCTCCTTTTGGCAGGGGTCCTCCACGCGGAGCGAGCAAACAAGACGCCGAGGGAATGAGGAACAAGCGCTCTCGTTTATCCTCCTCTCTCCATCCGTTCAGTCATTCCTTCACACGTAAAAGAGGAAGGCCACACTCCACTGGAGTTTGGAGTGAAAAAAAAAAAAGGAGAAGTACGTCTGCAGGTCCTCTTGAGTTCCCTGTAATGCTATAACGATGAAACAGACTCAGAGTTCTTTTTCCCCTCTCTCTCTCTCCCTCTCTCTCTCTCTTTTTGCAGTTTACGTGTGTATGTTTATCTCAATCCCATGGCTCCATCTGAGGCAGCAGGGTCGTGCCTTAAAGAAGTGTTGTCGGCTGTACACTTGAAGCACACCTTTCAGAAAAGTCCCTCGGCGCGTCCGGGGAAGCTTCTTGGTCACGTTATTTACAGCAGAGCAAAATGTGAAGCAAATCTAAAAGAACTGAATCCGTTTCCTGCGTGCCGGTCTGTGTTCAGAGCTTTCCTTCTGGGTTTGTGCCGGGGGAGGAGGGAAGGAACCCCCTCAGCATGACGCGGCTACCACTGTGCTTCATGGTGGCTGTGGTGCGTTCTTAGTTGAGTCATTTATCAGATCAGGTTGAAGTCAGTCGTTTCGTCTTTGACCTCTGTAAAAGCAAAACCGCACCTGAAGAATTGTTTTGGTCACTTCTTCCACTGTTACATATTCCATTTAAATCCCCATTAGGACACTCTGGATGTGTCTTTACTCTTTCTATTTGATTCTGTCTCATAAATGTATGATCGCCTGATGATGAACATCTGTATTATATATTTTTTGTGCTATTTAGGTGGAGGCTTTAATTGGGCCCCTTGGGATTTGACCTCTCCAAGCATTCTTGTTGTTATTATTTTTCATTACTATCTTTGATGTGCCTTTCATTTGTGCAAAATGAACTAAACTCACCGAAATCATGAATTTTCTCCCGTAAGAATGAATTTGCAGAAAGATTAAAAAGTTTATTTTGTCCAAATCACTTTATTCCTCATTTGTGTTGAGGAATAATCTCATCCCTGCCTCTGAGCTTCGATGGATTCCCAGGTTTTGATTGGTTTGTGATTACTGAACCTCA
Source organism: Poeciliopsis turrubarensis (assembly GCA_010277015.1). Taxonomy (NCBI): domain Eukaryota; kingdom Metazoa; phylum Chordata; class Actinopteri; order Cyprinodontiformes; family Poeciliidae; genus Poeciliopsis; species Poeciliopsis turrubarensis. Next base: position 6,206,108 of record VMRN01000012.1, on the reverse strand, counting down.
TGGGTTGGCCTGGGTTTTATGTAGAAGTATCAGAGAAAGGAGTGAAGATGAACGGGACCACACAGCACTGTGATATTTATCTGCAAAAAAAAAAAAAAACACTGTTTGGTTGGCGACTGACAAAAAATCCCAAGAAAACGCGCTCAAAAAAAGTTAAAGGGTGTACGAATACTTTTAAAAGGTGTGGATTTGAAATATAAGGAAGAAAAGACTGAGTGTGATGTGAAACATCGTGCGCGCACTCACACACACGCACACGCACACACACACACAGTTTACGTCAAATTCCAGCGGAGAAGGACTGACGCGCATCGTGCGCACTTTCACGCACACAAAACAGAAAAGTGCTGCTCAGGCACATGTGTCCTGATGTAATTTATGAGCGGGCTCCTGGGCGGATGCCTCAGAGGGGTCCTCTTCACGCTGCATGGCTCTGGGTGCTCTGCGCAAATCCCAGCAGCGATCGCCCGGGCCCGCGCATACACACGTGTGCGTCGTACACAAACGAGGCACAAAAAAAAAATAAAATAAAAAATAGAAACCCCCGCTCCCTGTTAAGAGTAGTGAACTCGCTGCACGATTAACGCTGCAAAAAGCAAAGTAAACACAAGGGTTTCAGGCTTGGCAGCACCGCTACCGCTCTGTTCGGCACAGACAAAACACCCGAGCAAAACATTTCCCTACAGTTGAACGGGGACCTTACAGTTAGCAAAAGTAAAAAAAAAAAAAAAAAAATACATAAATAAAAAAAAATAAAACAAAACCTTCTTGTTTCAGCCTTGTTCTGCCTACTGAGTTGGATCCAGGTGGACAATTAGGTGTGTTGGTGAAGCACTGATCTCCAGCAGATAACACGAGCGAGAATGCACTGAACGCGCTCGATCCTATTAAAAATGCAACAGTGTACTGTATTTAGATAGTCTGTTAGCCGTCTTGTTTGTGCTATAAATACACCTAATATTAAAGTAATCTCTTGGCTTGGCTGACAAGCTAATACTACTAATTATTAAGACAGACAGGCACTGCTGTTGAAAGGGCTCCTCTGGCATGCACACAAACCCCGGTGCAACGTTGGGAAAGGGAAAAAAAATGAAATAAAATAAAGGCTGCAATTAGTCTTTGAAGCAGGCACTCTACATATTATTTCTCTAATTAACTCTCCGTTTAATAATTAGAATTATATGTTTTGATGAAACAAACCATTTGTCATTATTAGCAAATATATTGTACGCTTCCAGAGAAGTGAAGCATTCCTCTGGCCTGAGGTGTCTCTGGGTTTCGTTCACCATCCCAGCGGCGGTCGTGTGGCTCTGTACGTGTCTGTCCAGTGCGGTGTGACTGGGCAGAGATCAGGAGGGGATGGATGCGTGTGTGCGTGTGTGTGTGTGCATGTGTGTGCCCCGGGCCAGGGACCTTGATCTGCCTTGGAGGAGGCACACCGCTCTCAAGGGCACTCCGAGGGGCCACACAAGCACTCGCAAAAGTGGACGAGATTGTGCGCGAACCTGCATGTGTGTGTGTGTGTGTGTGTGTGTGCAAACTTGCAGTATTCATTCTTCTTAAACTTTTCCGCATTTTGTCATGTTTCATTAACTAACTTTAATGCCTTTCCAATTTGGGTGGGGGGGGGGGTCGAGGGTAGGGAGGGACGTCTGGAGTATTAGAGAACGTTGCTTTGTTGTGTCCACACACCTCATCCCGCTTCACACCCCGCAGCCAAATGGTAATGCTGCAGACGCCCATTGTCTTCCAGCCCACATGAGGTCAGCTCAAACTCTTTGATGCTAGAAAATCAATAGAACGTGACTCTCCGATGTGACGCTGCGCCAAATCTCCAAAGACACAACACTTTGTGATTAGCATTCTGGTTTTGCGACTAGATGTTATGGACTGGCAATCGGCAAAATAATCCCCACTTGGAAAAGCCTATCGAGTTTTGAAGCAGTCTATCGAGTCTTGGACTAGCCTCTCTGGTCTAAGTCTGGACATTTCTTTATTATTTTTGAAATCGCCAACAAAAGAGTGGATGTCCTAGTCAAAGCTCAGACATGAATACAACTATGACTACCAAGCGTCGCGTAAATCGGAAACGAAATATATTGAATTCAGTGGTCGCAACATGACAACGTGTGAAAATGTGCAGGGATATGAATACTTTTGCGATGCGCTAGATTACGATAGGTAAATTGTAGAGTAAAAAAAAGGTATGCTATAGATTTGTCTATAAATAATGTAAAATTATATTAATAATTAATGTGGAGTCGGTGAGGGGTTCTCTCTTTCTGCTGATGCCTCTGATTCCTATGATCCACCCATCTGTTGACGTTGGTCTCTGGAGTAAGAGGCCAATCAGGGGCTTGGTGGCACATCTGCCTCCTTTCACACACACCTACTCACACACACGCGTGGATTCTAAAATAGACGCACATATAGACGTCCTTATATCTTCAAATCCTCCTTTTTTTTCCTGCCCTCCTCCCGCTGTCTCTCACACCGACGTATAAACAGCACAGGTCTGCATTCTCTCGGCCAGTGAAGGAGGTCAAAAAAATAAATAAATCCATGCTTACGCATACTCCCACACGCATACACACGCACACACACGCACACACACACACACACACACACTGAGCAATACTTTTCTCTTTCTTCCTGCAGATCCAGCGGTAGACAGGCATCAGATTTTCTTCCTGATGCGCTCTGAGTGTCTGCCATTCCTTCAAGTATCACACGCTGGCTTCAGATCAGTGAAAAACATCCAGGTTCCTGCTGGGTCTGTTAGGATCCCCACTTAGACTGATACCTGCTCAGACAAACATTCTTGGTTATTTCTGCGGTGTGTGTGTGTGTGTGTCTCAGTGGCTGTTTACCAGCAGAGGCATCTGTTGAGGCCGATTTTGACAGAGCGGCACAACAAAGCTAAAGCGACAAAAGCTCACAACGCCCAGGACTCTGCTTGGTGTTTGTAGCGGGCCGTTAACTTGACACTTTTTTTTTTTTTTCCCCCTTCTTCTTCTCTCATTCCGGCGTGGGAGGGAAAGAAAATAAAAGCAAAAGCTGAAGGATTGTAGGTTAGCACAACACAAGCTGGACTGAAGAACTTGAAATAAAAGAGGTGTTCATGTGTGACAGAGGCTGGATTCTTTCACTTTTCCAACATGTTGGTCATTTGTATTCAGCACCATCCGGTGACTGGCACAACTACTGTGTAAAAAGCCTTAAAATAAAGTCTTTTTTTTTATTACTATTGTTTTAGTGCCGCAGCGCAATCTCACACTTTTTTTTTTTTTAGACAAATTTTTTCTTTAAGTTTACACTGGGTTACAAAGGAATATTTTATGGAAGTTTCTTCAACCGAAAGGAAGTAAAGAGCATCCCTGAATCCAAACAATGACATCCATTTTTCTCAATCGGGTGGAGGTTTTTGTTCCAGTTCGATTCAGATAAATCCAATTTTTGTGACATTTCTGTTAATATTTCTCAGTCAAAAAAAAGGTTTCAGGAGAAAAAAACTGGTTCTTTAACAACGTGTCTTAATTAAATGTTACAAACACATTTCTGTACATTGAGTGATAAGCGCAAGTCCATGTAAATTGAACATTACGTCTCCGTCTCTCTCAGTCCTGATTGAATCTCTCTTCCTGCTCATCTCTCATTGATCCAGATTCTCAGGAAACCGATCCAGACGTGAGAACAAGTGACGCGTTCTGATGCTCATGTTGCTCCACAGTTCAGAAAGTTGACCTGATTGAGCAAAACCAATGTGATTTTTGGATTCAGCTCATCAAAATGACGCTAAAATAGTTGGAAAACCCCAGGCAATTTTTCGCTGTTGACCAGTTAGTGGTTTTAAATAGAAGGAAAAAAAATCAACATGCTAAGAAATATTTGTTTAAAAGGAAATAAATAAATAAATGAATAAATATCACGCGACTCAATGTTGAGTTTCTGTTAGCTGCTCTTCAAAACGGGCAAGACAAGAAAGCATGCCGGGAAGTTAACGCAGACATTCTGAACGGCACGAAGAAAGTCGCTTCGCGTTTCGACTCGGTCAGATCTGCAGTCGGAGCAAAAAGTTCAAAAGTTTTGGAAAATTGGATCTGTGACAAACAAAGCTGGAAGCGGACCCATGTTTATCTTGCCACCATGCAGAGTGAGCAGAACGGAGAGGGAGGTGAAAAAATTAGCAACTGTCAGCGAGTGCTATACTCGGGTAACCTGATCCTGATAACAACTGCTTTGTGTTATCCACGCACCAGCTGGTTGTTTGGGAGGTTTGCCAGAAAACTTTATTATTATTATTATTATTTCTTGGTCCTACATTCACAAACATAAACACGTAAGTTTTGCTGAACTCTGCTGAGAGTTAACTGGAACAGCAGCTTTGGTCAGATGGGACAAAAACGTAACTTTTTAGTGAATACATATGACGTATTTCATCATGAAAAACTATATGTTGTGGCCACCTGAACTACGGTAAAGGACCTGTGATGCTGTGGGAAAGTTTCTTTCTTTAAAGGCTCCTCAGAGAACCCTGTTAAAGCGAATGGCATAATGGACATTAAATGTCTCTTTTACTGTCTTTGTTTAATGAAACAAAGACAGTACTGGGTTCTTGCTGGGTCTGTTAGGATTAATATTAGCTGGAAACAGTCGAAAAACTGAAAACGGGACATTATTGGGTCTCAGATTAGGCTACTGCTATAAAATCGCAACTGAATTGAATTGAATTTTACACGTTGAGTGTTGGAAGTTGCCACTCACCAATGAAGTAGGACAGTAAGACGGCCAACAGAGCGGCGGCTGCGATCGCCGTAACTGCCGCGCATTTCCAGCTGCAGTACTTGGACGGCTTCTTCAGCTTGAAGGCTGAGCGAGAGAAGGTGTTCCTGGGCAGCAGGCGAGGCGGCGGAGAGTACACCGTCCCCGACGTCAGCGGGTATCCCGGGGAGGAGCTACTGAAGAGCGGGGTGGTGCCTGATGACGTCTTGAACAAGAAGTGCCTGCGGAGACGTCAAGGGGAAAGACAGTGACACATTACACAAGTGGAAAGTGAGTTTCCATTCAGTTTTTTTTCAATCCGACAAGCGTATTCATGAGGACATCCTTGAACTGCATCTCGCCCTCACTTTGGCCTCCGCTTGATGCAACCTTGTTTCTTTTGTCCTCGTTTTTTTCTCCTCTTCGCCCTCACTTATGATCTGTCCCGTCTCTGCCCTTAATGGCTGGACCGGATCAGGACCGCAGCGCTTTCTTCTCTTCCTCGTGGTCCAGGCAGGGGTCAGAGTTCAGAAAGAACATCAGAGAGGAGTCGGAGCCTCCATCCTTTCACTCAACATTATCTACTATCCTCCACCTTCACTGTTTGTGCGTATGCTCCCACACTGAAGCTCCTACTACAACTATCCTTATTTTTCCTTAGTGTGTTGTAGCCCATTTGTAAGGAATCATCTTATTGCTCTGTTTTTTCAACATTTTCTTTTTTAAATTTAACCTTTTGAAGAAAAGCAGTGGTCACGTTTAGAGGTATTCCACATTTAAAATCTTGTGAAGAGACAGTGAAAAGAAAGGAGGACAGAAACACGTGTGAAACCTTTTTGTGTCATTTTCTGCAACGCATCCCCACAGCGCACATGTGGAGAGGCCGTGGGCCCCCTCCCATGCCTGTACCCACCTATGCCCCCCCACCCCACACAGACCTCAGGTGGTACGACAGGACAGAGCCCTCAGGTGAGTGTGACATATCACAGGAGGAGAGGTCACCTCCCTGCCTCAGAGACGGAGCGAAAAGGGACTTTGCCTCACAGTGTGTGAGGAAGTTGTCTCGTCTTGCTTGTCCCCCTTGGGATTGTGTGCGGAAGTGAGAATATGCGTTTTTCATCAAACCCTCTGAGTTTCCTCTGACCTTGGGGATGAGGGCTGCGAAAGGGAAAACACTGCGTCGAGTTTCCTTGCTTGGATTTTGCCAGAGCAAATGAGTCATTTTTGGTTTACTTCAGAGAAGCAGCATTATCTCCGTTACTGGACGCACATAAAACTTTAACATGCCTCCAAGGGTAAACATGTTTTTATTCGGTGCCCTCTTTAGCTTAAAAAAAAAACATATATATATATATATATACATATTTAATATACATGCTCATCTTGACACAAAAAGCTATAATCTTGAATAAAATGATGTCTTATACACCCTGAGGGAAATCCAAATATTCCATGGTTTGTGTGTTTATGTGGCAAAAGATGTCTTTCATTTTCGTAAATTGCAGAGGAAGAAGGAAAGTAAAAGTCTTGGTTTCAGCCTATTCCTTTTGTGGTAAATCTTTGGTTTGTAAAATAGGGTTTTATTTGGTTGTAGTTTTTTTGTTTGTTATTATTAAAAAAATTTAGATTTTTTTAAATAATAAATCTGAATCTGTAGTCATAAAAATGACACATACATGGTCGAGATTCGTTAGTACTTTACAGAAAAACATCTCTTCACAGAGAAAAGACGGGAGCCAGTTTGGTCTCTTTCAATGTAAGCGCCAGGGTAAAAGATGAAAAACATTTAGATCTTTAAATCTCAATGGATCAGAAAAATCTGATCTGATTTTTCTGGTCGGATCAGAAAAATTACATTCCATAAACTGCAGATGTACATTTTTCCCAAGCACATGATGGAAAAGCCATCTTTTTTTTAATAAAGCAGCAGAGCTCTATGAGGGTCCAGACGATAAAACCAAAGATGTACATATACGTCGCAGGAAAAAAAAAATAACTTAAGAGACCACTTCAAAATGATTGAATTTCTTATTTTACTCTCAATAAGTACATATTTGAGTAAAATGGACTTTGTTCTTTAATTCTATAAATATTGACAACATCTGAAATTCTAAGCAAAAAATTTAGTATTTAAAATGAAAAATGGTCAAAATAACAAAAAAGACGCAATGCTTTCAGACCTTGAATAATGCAAAAAAACAACAACAACAAAAAAACAAGTTCGCATTCATTTAGAAACAACAATATTAATGTTGCAACTCAGGAAGAGTTCAGAAGTCAATGTTTGGGAGTTGAATTTTGGTTTCAGATTATGGAGTTAATCATGTAAAAACACCTGGATTGGGCCTCTGCTTCTATTGTACGTGTCTCTATTTCTACTGCAAGTGGCAGAAAACAGACAAACGTTTTTGTTTTTTTCTTTTTTTCACAGCCCGACCTTCCTTCACTTGCTCAAACGGAAGAACCAAACCCTAAACTTCTTGACTCACTCCTGGTAAAGAGATCCTCATAACTAGAGTGCGTTATGAGGGCTCTGAGTCTCTTTTCCCTCTCCATCCACTGGATTTGTCACTCTTCTCCGCCTCCAGTCCATGTGACTCATGTCTGCCTGAATGTGTGTCAGGGCTGTCCTTTTTCTAATGCAGCCCACTGTCACTAGCATTCAGACTATTGGCTGTCCTTTGAGAAGAAGGAAAACAGAGCTTATCTGTGCTTTGAGCCCCTCTGCTTCCCCCTATCATTTTTGATGCCTTTAATCACCGCTGTTAACAAAACAGAGAGCGTGTCTCTCTCTTTTTTTTTTTTTTTTTCCTGCTAAAACCAGGTAATGGGCTTTGAGCATGAAGATTTGTTTTGGGAGCACTGCTCCACTCTCTCTATCAATTATTCAGTCCGTTGGTGCTGGTCCCCCTTCTCCCACTCTTTCTGCATGTTATACCACTGATTGTTGGATTGCTGTCCCCACTCCTCCCTCCCCCGTTACCTGTCAGGTGTGTTGCATGAGAGGAAAGGGGAGAAAGGAGGAATAAGAACACACACACCAGGAGATGGCATGTAAAGGGAATATGATGTTATTGTCTAAAAATACCCCACCCCTCACCCTTTTTTTTCCCCCCTTATTAGGCATGCAAAATTCATATATGCTGCCAAACGCAAGGATGCACATAACGCGCGGCGTGTTGTGCACAACAAAACGCGCGCCCACTCTACCCAAGGTCAAGCAGCTTGTGTCTGCTTGAACTCATTTTCACAGCCATTGAAGCGCTCTGTGGATGGCAAGGCCGGCGCTAATTAATTACAATCCTCCTAACCGCCGGTGAGCCGCGCGCGTCCTGCGCGACACAATGCATGCGATTTTTGATGTGCCGGTATGCATTTGAACTCGCCCAGTGAAACCGTTTGAGTCCGAGGCTTTGTTGTTGGTGTGCAGACGGCGCTCGGCGAGCCCGTGTGGGATGGGAATATGTCTACGGTCCGCACTAATTATGAGCAGGAATGGAAAGTGTCTAATGTGCTCTGGGGAGGTAATTGACATTGATTTATGTTGCGGACGGCAATGGAGGGGTTCTATCATAGCAGGCAGCCAACAATCACAGCTCTGTATCATTAGGCAAGGGCTGGGTTGTGTATTTACGCGTGCGTGTGTGTGTGTGTTTTGTGCATCTGTTTATTTAATTCAACATTTTTTGACAGTGGTCCAGTGTGGAAATGCCACACGTAATTAGAGAAAGCTGACAGAGACCCCTTGCACCCCTACCTCCCAGCTACGGCTCCCCTCGCTGTCATCGCGTCTCGCTCTGAAACACTCCGAACAAACGAAAACCCAAATCACACACTGACAAACATTTACGCCGAGACTTGTAGCTGGGCGCCCACGCGCGGGCGCCACAAATTCGCGCGAGTTTTCTTCCGCCGGCTCGTCCTGCATCGGCAGCCGACGGTTTAATTTGCGCCCCCGCTGAGCAACAAGTGACACGAAGGGAGGAAGACGGAGACAGAAGGAAGACGGGCAGAGAAGACGAAGACAGGACGCGTTTTGTTTTCTCTCATCGCCTCCCCGACGCCGCGTCCCATCGAGAGAAAACGAGGACCTGGACAATTAACCACAGAACAGAGAGCATGCTGGGTAATTAGCGGCAAGTCAAAGCTGGCATCCCCCCTGAGCGAGCAAACGCGCGCGCTTTTACACAGCCATGGAAGTGCGGTTCATTTTCCCAGCTCTCACTAATACGAGGACGGCAGTCTGAGACGCATCAACACATGTCAGATGTAGAGAACAATTAAGGGAGGTCGGCTCGTTAAGGGAGTGCCCATGAAAACACTGGGATCTGAGAATTAAACACAAAAGCTCTCTGGGAGGGGAATATGGTGGAGGAAACGCTGACAACTGTTACCTTCTGTAATTACAGAAACAAGAGAGAAAGAGAGAAAAACAACAAAAGATACGAAGAGAGAAAAAAAAAAACAAGCGGCAGGTGAAAACTGTGTGAGGGATGTTCATTCAGATGATTCTATTGGCAAGAGAAAAAAGAAAAAAAAAAAAAAAAAAAAATACTGTCCACCATGGATGGGGTCTCCAGACTAAAAGCCCCGACATACTTCATTCAACAGTCAATGTTACAATTGTCCATCCAGGAGTTACTGACCGTTTGCAAGTCTTATTAATATAACAGCGATTCAGCGAAGGATTGTACAAACAGTTCCTCAGTTTGGTCAACTGAGCTCACCAAAAGGTATTCATGTCTCGTCTAGATACAAAAACCGGAGAGAGGCAGCTGATGAGCTGAAGACAAATATTGACGTTTCAGTCTGAGCGCACGGCAAAAAACTTCTGACCAATCAGAAGACACTTTGAACAGAGCCAGTTCATTCGGGTGGCGAAAAAAATGCCGCAATTTTTTGGTCTGCGCAAAATGTGAGGCGACTTTGGAACTTCGGATGAAGTCCGGGTCTTTGGTAGTGGAGAGGAGGGCGTTGGCTTTGGGAATCACAGTGTCTGACTTATTTTTTTTTTTTGCTTTTTGCAGATGATGTGGCAATGCTTGCATCTTCAGGGCATGGACTTCAGCATGCACTTGAGCAGATCGGAGCCGATTGCGAAGCGACTGGGACCGGAGTCAACTCCTCCGAGGCCCTAAAATCCCAACCGGAAAAAGGCAAATCCCACCATGCAGCTCTACTGTGGAGAATTTTAATTATCTTGATGTCACGTTCACAAACGATCGGTCAGGAGATGAATAGATAACCCGAGGCCTCTTCTGCAGGAATGTGGGTACTGTTCTGGTTTCAAACAGCTGAGCTAAAAATCTGAGCTCTCCTTTTACCCATCAATCTATGCTCTCCCCTAATGGTCATAAGACATGGATCATAACACAAAGAAAGACATCTTGCAGATCAGCAGCTGAAATGTCCTTCTTGCAGGTCAGCTGGATTCAGAGACATGATCTCTGCCGCATTTCTGCTTAAAATAAATAAATAAATCAGTAGATTTGGTTCTGTTCGGGATGGTTCCTGGGTCCTTCGAAGGTTTGCCAAGCAAGCCCCACTGGAGGAAGACCAAATACACGCCGGAGGGACTTTAAATCCCTTCAGGTCACTGCAGGGGCTGCACAGACTACACTAGAGAGGGCTGACGAGGAAGATTTCTGTCCTTCTGGACCTGTTATCTCTGCAGACCTATTTTGGAAAAGGGGATCATGGATGGATAAAAAAAAATATAGATACTAAAACTATGAAAAGCAACTTTCAATTTCATTTGATCTTGGAAGGTCAGGTTTCCAATAACTCACCTCATAAACCCAACAACCGGCCAATGCCCAGACTATGAAGAGTAGATTAGCAGGTCCAATCTCTCTTGAAACTTTGTTGCATAACTTGGTAGTTTATTGGCGACAGACCAGCATAAGTTGCTTGCTTTAAAAGAAGAAGAAGAAAAAAAAAAACATCTCTTGTAATGTATAAAGGCATGTCTACCCCCTGTGCCATAAACTAAAAAGCGGTTAATTAATGCGTGACACATGATGATTAAATGCATGACTTAATCCAGAATGTGTCATGAAACTGCTCATCCTCGACAGATGATTAAATCACTGACCTTTTGTGATTAATCTGCTGTTAACATCAGACTCTGACTCATGGGATGTAAATCTACAGTTATGTATGGCCAACATTTGAATAAATGTCACATCTGTTTCTCTGCCTCTTTTGGCGGCTGGGAGGCAGCGCGGGCATCGTCTCGCTCGGCGTCGGTATCGCATGTGGACTGGGAGGGCTGGGGGTCGAAACAGCAACTGTCTGGGAAAAGAAATGCATCTTTCTCAGACGCCGACCTCCAGCTGACCAGCTGCTGGACAGGAGAGCAAGGAACAATGCTGTGGTTACTGCTTCCCAATATTGAAATGCCCTTTGTTTTGTCTCAAAGACAGGAAGGCAACGCTCAGTTGTGTAGAAGCAATGAATAAGTGTGGCTCAAACGCCTGGATGAATGTGGCTCTATTGTAAAAAATGCTTTAATTGCCCAAACCATGGCAGAGCAGATTTAAATGATGTATAAGCTGAGATGACCATTTGTCACTTTCAGTGCTGAATAGTGTCTGCTCGGAGCTTAGCTAAAGGGCTATTTCACAGTTGTTTTTTTTTCCCCATTTCTGAACATCCATACGTTTATCTTTAGTTCTCCCTAAAAACCAGAAAGACGGAGCACATCGTCCCGGTCCCAGCTCAGAGAACAGACCTCGAAATGCTAGCTAGTCTGGTCACTTTGGGTATTTAATGGTGGCAATTTGCTTTCACTTTTGAAAATATGCTCATGATAAATATAAACAAGTGTTCTTCAGTGCAGATACAATGTCGTACTGCTGTTGTTATGATCTCAAGCGTAATCAGATTCTCTTTTGTCGTTGCAAAAAAAAAACTTTAAAAGAGAATGCAGTTGGAGGAAAACAATATTTTTTTATCGATGATTAGAACAGCGGAGAGGAAAAGCCGAATATTAATTTTTGAGCAAACGTTAAGAGAATGCAAGGTCGTACCGTTCATAAGCTTTGCATAACGTTAAGGAGTAATGGTTGCACATTACAGGAGCGGCTGCACAGCTGAGAATAAATCTTTTCTCGATCCTTTCCAACAGGTTGGATCTTCTCCCTGTCGCCTCAGTAATGCATTTGAAAGTAACCCACCCTCCCTAACCCCATCCTCCGCCGTTCTCTCCAGATAAATTGAGATGCTGCAGCCTTCTCGGCGAGCTTATTTCTCCCTTAGACTTGTGGCCCACAGTGGAGTGGGCAGGGGGGGGGGGGGCTTGCTGGGGAACGTCCTGAGATCACACAGAGAGATTGAACCTGGCATCAGCGAGGCAAAAAGGCTCCAAGGGACCAATTGGAAATCAGGTGCTTTCTCACAAAATGCTGCAACACATGTATACACATGTGCACTCGCCCTCGCGTAGGAAAATGCGCTCCTCTCCTCTTTTTCTCGCTCTGCCTCACAAGCACACACGCACACACTCGATAGCGGGAGCCATCTATAGTCATTTATCTCACACTGGTAAATGTATCCATGTTCCTCGGGTCCCAATCTCCCTCCTCGGCCTTTCTATCTTCTCTCACACACACTCCCCAAAACAATCTCCTTCAATCACCACTTCTCTCAATTTCTTTGCCTCTCTCCCCCTCTTTATCTCTCCCTCCTCTACCGTAAACCCTTTCTTTCACCCCCACTTCTCCGCCGACTTATATTTCTCTGCTATCTTCCCGCTACCCCCGATCATCAATTTCTATCTCTCTCCGACTCTGCCAGTCATCCGAGCCCTAGAGTGCTCTTAGGTGATCAATCTTCATCCTCTCAGGGCTGTCAAAGTATTGGGTCAGGCCGCATGCGCACACACACGCACACACACACACACACACGCGTGCATGCACGCATCCGCCATAACGAGCGGACATCAAATGCCAGGATTTACATATGATCACGACAGGGGGGCCAGTCACAATCGCCGGGAGCACACATGCTTGGATGTAATCACGCAGTAAACACAAACGCACTCAATCACATGGCAGTGGCTCCCTCACGCGAGCAGGTTGCTCATCATTTCCTATGGCTGCCGGTTATAATGAGAGGAAGGACGCCTACTGCCAGCGCAGGGTTGCTGTGACTTTTTGGCTCTGCGGTGCTGGCTCCGACCCAATCACGAGCTCCAGCAGCTCCAGACATCCCCTTCTCATCATCCTCCGTCGCAGCCAGGACAACCGAGCAGCGGGGGGGTGGGCTCTCGATCCGGGCCGGAGGGCGGAGCTCCGGGCTCCGTTCACGGCGGCAGGCTCTGAGCCAAGCCCAACCCCGCCACCTGAGCACGGACAAACACGGCCTCTGAGGGAGCGGGGCCACGGTGACGTGGCAATCATGCACACCGTCGGTAGGACAAAAAAGAAGAAGTAATTCATACGTCAGACCCCTGAACTATTTCTGACAGCAGAAATGAGAAATAAAACTGGAACCGCAAGCAGTTATTACGGGTTCTTCGCAAGATCCCGCACTCCCACATGTATGGTGATATACAAATCTGTATCTGAAACTCTACTCCATTAGCTGGACGTCATCAGTCACTCTGTAATCCGTTTTGTTGCTGCTATCCTTTTTAATGTGCACCGTTGTCATCTATACTCACTTGTAAGACCCTGCCATCACTCCATTCACGCAGATGAATAAATTGGTACAAATTAATCTGTAATACTATCAATGGCAAAACCCCTCCATACCTTTGCCCACTCATTACTATTTCCAACGACACTCACATTTTGCGTTCCTCTGAATTCACCACCATGATGGACCTAAGAGTTCGTACGTCTTTAGGCCGATCCTCATTTCATTTTGCGGCACCAAATGATTGGATCGACTTGCAAAGCATGCCTTGAGATCAGTTCGTTCGCATCTCAGTTAAAAGCACAGCGTCTGATTACTGCAGCCGTTTTTAGAAACTGTTCATATGTGGATTATAGGACATTTAGTCAGTGTGAATATGGTTGTGCTTTTGTTTGTTTCTCTGACGCATGATATTCTGCTGTGTGATATTTTAATGCTTTCTGAACAGGTTGCTGTTGAAAATGAGAATTTAATTTCCGTCTACGTACCTGGTTAAATAAAATGAGCAAAGAAAGAAAGAAAAAGTCTCCGAATGATTTGCGCGTCCCCACGGCAACGCGGGTCCCGATAAGCAACTGTGAGAATCGTTTCCTCCTTTTCTAAAAGATGTTCTTGTTCGACGCCGTGCCTCTTGCCGATCGAGCATAACAACACGTTGCTTCGGCACTGGCTGAGCTCTGGCCAGATACCAGTGTGGCTGAATTAAACATGGCCCGGCCTCATAAATACTGCACGGGGCCAGGACTCGGGGGAGCTTATCTGGACCCATCAGAGCTGGAAGCTCCAGTGCTCAGCAGGAGGAACACAGCTACGCAGCTTGCAGGAGTAAAAACGTTACGAGCATGCGAGCAGGGAGGACGGCAGCGTCCCTCGAACTGCGTGCCTCATGAATAGTAATACCCCGCATGAATGCTCTGTTTGCCCAGTAAGTGTTCTTTGTACACTGGCAAAGGCACACGTGTAGCGTGTGTGAAAATGGTTTGTATTTCCTGCCAGCTCACTCCAGGTAGCGTGCATAATAGCTTTGATATGCGCAGCTTTTTGTGTCAGGCTTTGTGATGGGGTAGAGAGTGCTTCCGAGCGACACACTCAGGAGTCATTTCCTTTTGTGGTCCGCAGGGTTGCGTACGGAGAGGTTCCTCTGTGAACAAAATTGTGTAAATAATCATTTAGAAATCACCCTGTGGGGTGTCAGAAAGGAGAGCCAGGCCTTCTGGTTTCCCTCCTGACCCCCGAGTTCATACCATGGGTGCCGCTCTCACACCCGTTCACTTATTCGCGTTTATGCGCAGCATTCTGTCATGCTGCGAGAAAAAATTTTTTTTTAAAAATGTTTATTTTAAAAATAATTGTATGCGATTAGACCACGGGTGTCAGACTCATTTTCATTTCAATGTATCCTCAAAGAGCCGATAGTGGCAGAAGTTTTTTGATGAAACGTTAACAAGCTGTTAAAGTATTACATCTTTCACTGCATATTTCTTAAATTGAAGTGATATTAAAATCTTTTCACATAGTAATTTGTTTGATTTGCCTGACAAAAATCATATCTAAGCACACAACTGTTGTCGTGAAGTGAGTCACGGGGACCACACGGTTCGTTGGATTCGACCTGTGGGCCTTGAGTTTGACACGTGTGCGACAGACCAACTCAAAGCAGTGCATAATTCTTTTCAGCTATGTGTCTCTAATAAAGCTGAATATCTGGAAAGTGTAAATGTCAGCTCTTTGCGGAATCGGTCCATGCTCAGTCAGGATGTCGAGTTTTCCGTTCTCGTGGCAGATTCTATCAGATTTAGGTCTAGACTTTGACATCTTCGCTCCTATCCATGCATATGCTTTGATTTAGGCCCGACTATTGAATGGATGCTCAGAGGCCTTGTCCTGCTGGACGGTAATCCTCTACTGTACATCATTCAAATTTGCTTAGCGCACGATGTAAAGTTGCCATGTGCAGAAATTCTCCCACCTGAGAATCTCTGCAGCTCCTACAGAGTTACTTTGCGTGTCTGGGTTCTTTCCTCGCTCGGCCGGTTACTTTAAAAAGATACTGGGATTAAATGAGCACAGGCTTTATGTACTAAATGGCTTCTGAACTTTTTTTTGCTAAGAACCTCTGCACTTCTTATTGTTGTTTTATAGTAGACAATACATGAGCATTTCCAGTTGCAACATGTGAAAACGTTCAAACACATAACTTCCCTTAAGAGCAGCTCTGCTGTCAGGAACTGCCACGTTACCACAGTCCATCCTTTCCACAGCTTGGGCCACGTTCTCTGTAACTTTGCTCTCAGAGTTTTGTGATAACTTTGCAGCTCGCTGTTGTCCGATGTGTTTTAAACGGTATGGATTTGTACCGTCGCTGACACGGAGTCTGCAGCTCCCTCCTTTGCATAGCTCGAAATTATTATTGACTGGAAAGTTCAAAGAAGAGCTTTCATCTTAATTGCGTCACACCTTTCAATTTTTTATAACACGGGCTCTGCTGGATTTTAAACGCTTTCCCCAAGACGTCGCGGAATACAAATTCACCTGTTCAATAAACCCGTTTCCAAACCGCAAACTCATTTTAAGGCAAAAAAAAAAAAAAAAAAGAAAAAAGTTAGCTTTCACTTAGAGAGCTATTTCAGAGGGGTTCGGAGGAGACAGTGTTGCTATGAGGCCGTCTTGTTGCCAACAAGTTACCAGTAGCTCTTAGCTTTAACCCTCAGCGGTGTCTGCAAGAACCACATGGAGGTTTTAAATGTTCTTTGGCAACATTTTGTTAAGTTTGGATGAAGAATTATAAAGCAGAATGTACTAAAATGTCTTTAACCTTCAATTTGTCACAACTTTATACCAGAGGGGAGGCCACACATCCAGCTCACCAAACCTGATTAGCTTTAGCTGCATTTTGAGAAAAGTAAGAAGATTCTTTAACGTCTATATTGACGCTTTTAGTGTCTGTTTATTTCTAAAGTGTTTCTAATCAATGGCAGGTTTATTCAGCTTAGGTTCGATGAGTCTAAGTAGTTCAGATCTTGATGAAAACGTGAAAACGAAAAACACCTTTTTGTCTGTGGTTGACAGAAGGTGTCAGGCGTCGGCTCCAACCTTCATTACTGGCCGACAGTCGGTCGCTGCATTCTTACGCTTCTTACTTTGTTTCCTTTTTTCCTACTGAGAACCTAAAATGCAGTCGGGAGAGGCATCCATGCTTTTGTTTCACAACATGCAGTCCTCATTAAAACTGTCAAAGTCAAAGGGCAGCTCAACCAATTCACCTCTCATTTCACCCTTACGTATTAATAAAGATGCACTAATCACTTTTTGTTGGGGGTGATGGGGGAGTGCTTTCAGACAACCAGTTTTGTAAATCTCCTGATTCTGATTTCCCTTTGCGAACTACAAGAATATATAAAAATAGCTCATTTATTTTTCTTCTTGTCTTCCCAGTGTCAGTGGTCTTTAATTATTTCAACGAGAAGCAGAGGAGGCACCACAGCATGTGTGCGACAAAGCAGATGCTGTAAAATCAGCCTTTTTTTTTAAGTCCCACTCTCTCTCGTTCTTTCACAGCCTCAGTGAACCGTAGGCATCTCTAAACTTGTAGGAAAAAGTTTTCGTTTTTACATTTCTGCATTTCCTTTGGTTTCATTTGGGAACACCTCCTCTGGGCTAACGGTTGCTAAAATGACAAACTTTTTCCTTTCACTCAGTGGCAGCATCCACACTGAAGAGTGTTGATGACGGTGTGGGGTAGCAGTGGTTACATGTTGTCATCCTCCTAAAATAATTGGCTTTTGTCATTTTTTTGCCAAATAAAATCACCCTCTTTTTCTTGCCAAAAGATAATTTAGGCAAAAAAAAAAAAAAAAAAAAAAAAAAAAAATGGTGCTTTCACTGACTAGTAAATGATCAGATGTTTGAGTTTCTCACTGATCAGTTGCCATTTAAGTAAAAAAATAAATTAATCCGATCAACAGCCAGACAGGCTTGGTTCCCCTGTCGGCTGCTAACCCCCCCACAAGAATAAAACCATTCACATTGATCGTCCGACCTGGTTTCCAACGGGACGTTGCTGTTCAGCACCCAGCTGTCCTGTAGCTGGACCGACTCCGGGGTGGTGGGTCCGTCTCCGGTGCCCGGAGCCGGGGCGTGAATGGGGTTCCGTCCCCCCCTCAGGGTGTTTCTGTTCAGGCTGTTTGCAGACTGGTGGGACAGGTTGTGGTGGTTGTGTGGAGGCGGCAGTGGAGGCTGCAGCGTGGACTGACTGTGGTGGTTGGCGGCCCCTGGAAGACAGACAAAACCACAACAAAAGACAAAAATGTCACCAGGATTCTGAATGAGATCCAGACAGATTGCATTCTCCAAACTGGACACGTGCAAAATTACAGCTGCCCTGTTATTCTACAATAGGCGTTCATTCGTGTAGGTGAAATATAAAGCTCTCGGGCAAATTAACACCCAATTATGGAATATTTTTTCAACAATCGTTCAGACAAGGTGTCATATTGTCAAAACAATCGATAACTCAAGCCGACAGACGATTGTAGCAACAAAGACACGTGAGAACTTCATCTCCTCCTATTTCCTTTCACAGTTTTCTCTCCCCCCATCAACTCTTCCTCCCCCCTTTTCCTTTATCCCCACTTTTCCTGCCCAGCGTTTCTTTGTCACATCTAAGCGGACGCGCGCGTGTGAGTGTGTGTGAACAATATTAGAGCACTCAGCGCTGCGTGCGCCCTCATCTCTTGCTCTCAGACTTGAGGGAACATGTCAGCTTGAATCCAATAGCAGCCCCCTCCAACAATGAGCTAATGGACTGTTGAGTGAGGGAGCTGAAAAACAAACCGGCATGACTCAGACAAGAACACCCATTCACACATCACCTTTCTCCCTTTTCCCTCTCGCTAAAGCAGCAGCAGCAGAGGGGCGGGGCGGGGGGCTCGGGGAGGTTTGAGCCCATCTTCATTGTGTGTGTGGTTTGCTCAGGAAAATCAATAAACCACATACTATACAGTATAAGAGGCAGCCCGACACAATTGCCTCACTTCACAGGCTTCAGCGAGCGTTTTGTTTATGCGCTCGGACTCGGAGCAAAGCTGGCCCGAATTAGCTGAAAATGTACGCCATTAAAAAGGCACCTGAAGAGAGCAACTCCAGCGCCGGGTTCCTACGGGCCTGATATCAAAGTTCTGATGCATGCCGCCAGAACTCTTCACTCTGGGGCGTCTCTTAAAGTATAAACACGACATTTTTAAAAATATTTTCTCGGCCATTAGTCTGTAGATGTGAACCACGGGAAACTACTGACTTTAAAGAAGGGAAGGAAATATTAGGAGGACGGATGAACGTGTGGGTGGACGGATGGACAGAAGGATCCGACAAAATGACGTATGGATGGATGCAGAATTAACCGAGAACTTCAAAATAGAATTGCATAGAAAATAAAATCTGGATATTAAAAAATTACATATATTTATATAGAATAAATATAAATATAATAAATAAATATAAATATATATAGATAAAACGATTCTCTTCATCCACATTCATCTAGAAATGCAAACAAATGTCTCGTTCCAAACTTTCTCCCCGCATTTCCAAACTGAAATAGAAAACAAATCAAAAGTCTCCTTCTGGATGTTCACCTCATGAAAATTTGCAGCAAATTCCCAAATATCTTTCTTCCTCTGCTCAGGCTCGACTTCCCTTCCACGCTCGAGGAAACGCGACCCGCTACAGTTTGCGCAAACTTGTTGACAGCAAACAGACAGACTTAGAAATGAGCCTGCGAAACATACTGTGTCACAGCACCGGCTGAGCGAACGGGGTGGGGGGGGGAGAAAAACGAAAAAGAAAGAAAAGAGTGTCATAACAAAGTGTCCATGCTTTTACTTCACTGCTGTCTGAAAAGAAATGTTACATTATTGGAAAAAACACACAGAGTTATTGATGTTGCAGCTGGCGCTCCATCCTGGCTCTGCAACACAGTTTTCTTTGTCTTTCAGCAACTCTACATGTTGCACTTTCATCATCTCCTTGCACTTCTAAACGTGGAATACATCGTAATGATTGTTTGTTTGCACATTGCCTCTCTTGTACTGATCACAGAGCCGAGTAAAGCGCGCATATGCAGACATACGTGTGCGCCGAAGACAGCCGAAGCGGCTGCTTCGTCAACCTGCGAGATCACACTTGCCCTCCTCCATTTCTCATCTCCTCTGGAATTAGACAAGAAAAGCAACGCCGTGTGAGAGCAAGAGAGACGCGCGGATGTGTCGCATTCTCCCGGACGCCCTTCTGCTTGGATTTCGCGAAGCGTTCAAAGAAGGCAGAGAGGATGCCGTCGTTGCAAACCCCCACGAGTCCTCAGTCCCACCGAGGAAATCAACTCGAGATGTAAATGGGTCTGAGAAAAGTATCCACACCTCTTTTTTCTCTTTTTAAATCTTTCACATAACATTTCGTTTAAATGTTTTTTGGGGTTTTTTTGGGCTAGATTAACACAACGCAGTGCCTCAAGCTCAGGTATAAAGCGAAGCACATTTATTTTTCACCAATACAGAGTTGAGTAATATTTACTGGGAAACATTTAGGGAAAAAAAAAATTCCCTACTTTTACCTGAATAATCATTTCTACATGTTTTAACCAAAAAATCACCGGTTTTGTTTTGAAATAAACTGATTTGGAATAGGTTTTTTTTTTTTCTTTTGTCATTTTGTAATTATGTTTTTTTGTACGAATTATTAAAATACCAGAATTTGGTTGATCTGGTGATGTACTCTAAATGTTGAATGATTGATGTTTTCATCAGGTACTCTGTACTCCAGGAGGCTTTTCACCAAATATGTTTTACTCCTGCTTGAGTATTTTCTTGAGCAGCTGCTTTTTGCTTTCACGCGAGTGAAAATATGTTGAAGTTGTTTCTATTTGCCGCAAATTGAGCAACAGCAATTTGCAGCACGTTTATTGACATTTAGCAGGCTTTGTATTAAAATCATCATTATTTACCAAATGACACTCCTTGAGAACAATCATAGACATTTATGAAGACTCACAACAGATTTTACGTCATGTTTATGGCAGCCTCATGTCAGTCTTACTTCAAATAAAGTCTTATCTTTCGCACTGTGTGCCCTGTTGGTCTGTGTCTCCTTCCACAAGCTTCTCATTATACTTTGAGAAGTATAATGACTCGCTGTCGTCATTACAATGTAGGTTCACTGTACAATAACGAGTCGACGAATCATCATTCCTGATTTGTTGACTTTCTTGCACATGCCTGTTCACCTCTTCCCATAAACTTTATGCTGGACCAAGATCAGTCACTCGAATGCATTCAGTCACGTTGTACCCAACGGGTCATCGTCCATTTTGAAGACCCATCTGCACCCAAGATGGAGTTTCCTTTTTGATGTCGTCAGATTTGTTTCTCAATACCATCGATCTTACATAACCCGACAGACAGTGGAGCAGCAAACCTCCGATGGTGGTCTCAGGTTTTCAGTCGTTATGGTCAAACACTTCAATTTTTAGTCTCATCAAACCAGAGAATATGTACTCAAAATCACTTTGTAAACTGTAGCCCAGCGATGGGGTAACGGCTTCTTCCTTTCTGAGCGGCTTTTCGGTTTGAGTTGTTGCAGGACTAGTTTTACCTCAGCACACATTGACTAAGTCCAGTGCGGGTCAAACCTGTACTACCTTGTCTTGACCTGTCAGAGCATCGGAGTTTGCGACAACATATGGAGAATGTTTGCAAGCATTGCAGTTCTTCATGTCCTAATGAGCCTAATCCTCATTTTTCTCCTTTAGCAGTATTTAGAGTAGACAGGGAGGAGAGGCGGGGGCAGAAAGCTCCCGCCGGAACTGCAGCTGCACTGGAAACCAGTTTACAACATGACCTGATTCCTCCGCCGCACCACTGGGACTCAGGTGACACCGAACACGGCCAGTGAAGAACGGATGCGAGTGAAAGGAGAGACGAAGGGAAGATGAAAGAGGGAGAGGGAGGGAGAGAGAGAGAGAGAGATGGGGAACTGACCTCTGCTCGGCAAGAGAGTCCCGAAACATCTGTCTGAACATGCAAAGATCCCCGTGGGAGAAAGCGATCCACGCCCATGCGTGCACACGCGTCCCGTCGCGTGAACATACCTGCAGCCGAAAACACCTGCGAGAAGAAGCTCCGTCTCCCGCATCCTGGATGCGGAGAGGGAGCCAACTGACAGATGCTGTAAATTTTTACACCTTGTTTTGCCCTCCTTCCGGCTCCTCCTCCCCGTAAAAACTCGCCATTTCGTCACGGGGGGAATCGCTTCCCTTCCTTTCATCTCGCTTTCATTTGCACTTCGCCTGTGTCCTCCCGTCGAGATCTGAAGCCATTTTGGGACGAACCCTAGTTCGTTTGAAGCCCTTTAAAAATAAATCTGACTTGACTTCAGCTCGAGCACGACGCCTCAATAAATGCAAAAGTGCAGCGGCTCCCGCTACATCCCATTTCCATAAATACATTTGTTTAGTAACAATGCGCGCAACAACAGGAACAACAAAAAAGCAAGCTGCCAGGAAAAAGCTCGCGCGCACACACACGCTCACCTGCAGGCGTGGAATCAGCAGACCGTCACACGCAAAGGCCCTCACCCACCCACTGATTCAAATTGCTGAAAAATGGAATGGCTTTGCAGTTTTCTTGCTTTCATGTCTAACATTTTAAACATGTTTCCGTATTAAATGTGAACAAGTAATTTGCTGCTGTTTGCTCATGAACATCCTGGCACATGTTGACCACAAACCTGAATGGGTTTCCTTGAGATCTTACCTGACACAAAGACGTCTCCAGAAGAGTTTAGTTTTTTTTTTTTTGAAGCGAAAGAAAATCTCCAACTTTTAAATATCTCAAAATACTTTATGCATTTGCACTCAGCTCATCTTAGTGGATACGGTAAAAACACAAATTTCTACAATCATAAATGTAATTCCTGTGGATTTATTTCCCTCTTTTTACCATTTGTGGACATGCACAAATGGTTTTTTTTTTGTTTTTTTAATCTTGCCATGGATTCTTAATTGGATTTAGGTTTGACCCGTTCAAACACACCAACATCCTTTCCCGATTTTGTCCCGTCTGAGCTGCGGATCTCTGCAGACTGCACTGCTTTAGCATTTCTGAATGGAGAAACGTTTATCTATCACATTCTGTAATAGAAAAATGAAACTTGCTGACACACACACACACACAAAACAGTTCAATTATGCATGCATCAAAATCCTGTAGAGGCTAAATAATGAATGAAGAAAGGAAGTTCTGCTGTAATTTACTTCATAACAACAGAACACAGCTACACAGATAAAGGAATTTTATCCTCCTTTCTCTTTTAAAAATTCGATATTTGATCGACACAGTTTTTATCTTACCTTCAAAGAACTTCAAAAATAGATAAAATATCTCATTCGGTGTTTAGCAGAAGCTTAGATCACCATAATTTATTTTTTTTGAGTGCTCTAAAATGCGCATGAAATATTATTTCAGCAGGAAAAAGAAATGCATGTCAAAAAAACAACAAATAAAAAACGTATCTGTAACAAAAAATAAATAAAACCTGGGAGCTTGCTGGAGGAATCACAAACATGCTGAAGTTGTGAAGGCAAATGGTTTCATCCAGCGCTCGCTGACAGGCCCCAAAATAAAACCACAGCCCGGTTTGACCGCAGAGAGAACTGAACCAGGACTGACTGGTGCAGTTCAAGCCGGCTAATGTGAACACCCTGGAACCCGGTTTGATAAAAGACCAAGTGTGCAACAAGGAAATTGTGCAATTAGCGAGCAGTCAAGCAGATCGCATTTTATTTCCTTCCTGGTTTATCTCTCTTTCTTCTCTTGTGCAAAGCAAACTCTGGTGGTGATAAAAGAAGACGGAGAAGAAAACGATCCTCTGTTTTTGTTGTCACCTTTTTGTCGGGATGGGGGCCCCCGGGGTGGGAAGGCGAAGAGCCGCCGCTGAAGCCTGACCCACTTTATTCGGTCCAAGGTCTCCCCAGCGACCGGCGAGGAAGAAAAGGAGGAGAGTGGAGACTATATAGCAAGTGAGCCGGTGCATTTGGCTCAGGCTAATCCCTGGAAGTCCATTATTCTCGCCAATTCGACGAAGCCTGGCGGAGGAGCATTAGCCTGTCTGCTAACCTGCCTCCCCGTGAAAACCCCCGCTTGCCCACAGACACACACTTTCAGTGCGAGGTGAAGGGGGGGATCTGGGGAGGGGGGCCTCGCCACACTATATTAATCTCACAGTGTGCGTCTGTGTCTGCATGCAAGTGTGTGGCCAGCTGGCAGCGGGAAGCAACCGAGGCAGTTTGTTTTGCAGCCCTGGATGAGCAAACTGTTTATTGACATTTTCTGTGGTTAACAGAGAGAAGTCACAGAGCATGGATGCGTGCGCGCGCGCGCAAAAACACCCATTCAGCAGATATAAAGCAACCGCTCTTCCCTCCATCCCAACTTTCTGTAGTTGTCCTGGAGAAAGGCAAAAAAAACCAACTGCGGCCTTCATTGTTTCCGCCATGCACCTTCCCTCCCTGCTTTTTGCTATGCAGCCTGTGTTTAAAGGTGGTATATTCCCATGTGCCGCCGCTTCCTGTGTCCTCTGTCAGAGAATGTCACACGCTCCTCATTTGTCATTCTTCTCAGAGCTCAGAGGATGAGCAGGGAAGGAGAGCTTGAGGTGAAAACTCAGAAACTCGTACGCGCTGACAAAGGGGGTTTATTTGTCACATGGATTTTTCTTTTCTTTTTTCTCCTCTCTCTTTCTTTTGGCTTTGTCCTAAACAGACGAATGAGCTCATATTAACATACAGACATGAAAGGAAAGATGGAGCCAAAGACATACATTCACACACACACACACACACACACACACACACACGCACACCCACACACCCACACACACACACACACACACACACACACACACACACACACACACCGGGATACATACATACACAACTGCCTCTGCCTTGGCTAGTCATCTCTGTCTAATTAGGAGGCAATAAGCCGCTAGAGAAGAGTCATCAAAATTCAGCCAAAAACAAACACCCCATGAGCACACAGAAGAAAAAAAAAAAAGTCAACTGCATGCATGCATCCAGCCCCGCCTCCCCGCCCTCCCCACGCACACACATGCATGCAGCATTTCCACACATCCCACCGTTATGCAAATGTCACCCTTACATAAGCGCCATTAAGAATAACACCATTAGGCAGAAGAAGCAGAGGAATGTGTCTTTGTTTCCCTTTGTTTCTGCAGATTTGTTTCAACAAAGCCATTAAACATTCATCGCTCCTGCAGCGACTTGAGGTGGCTTCCCTGGCAAGCCAGATAGCCAGCCACTTCAGAAGAGGCACGGAGTTAAAAATAGCCGCGTGTTCCCCATGCATAATGAATGGCCAGAGACTGCGCTAACGCTAGCTCTTTCCAGGAGCGATCTGCCACGCTCCGCTTGGCCGTCTCTGCCCCCGAAAGGCCCCCCCAGCACCACCCCGCCACCTACGCAGGCGTTCCGAGGAGGGAGCCGTTCCCAGACAGGTGCTCTGAGCCAGACAGTATTCCCACGTAAACACCCACGGACCAGTTCCCCGCCAACGACGACGACGTTCTGTTCCCGTTCGCTCCGACACGCTTCGCTGGAAACACAAGTCGGGTCTGTCCACCTGTTAGCTTAGGTAATGGCGGACCACTTTGGTGGAACACACACGTGCAAACAGCATGAGCCTTCCTGAGGATTATCTCGCTGCGGTCAGTTTCTGCCTGGCTTGCTAAGGCTCATTTCCTGCCCAGCATCCCCTCTCCCCGTGGGGCGACGGCAAACACAAACACGCACACATACACACACAAACACACGCACACACACGCATTCGGGCAGGCGTGCGGCTTCACAGCATGTGCAGACGCCGTTTTCTAGGTGTGTGTTTTTCCTCTTCGCACCACCCATCTCTCCACCAACCCCATCACCGCCTCTGCTTACATGCCAGGGTGTGCGTATGCAGTGCCAGACCGCCACTCTAAACTCATTTAGGTCGATTTTAATGGATGCCCAAAGCCAAGAACTTTCTCCACACCCATTAGATCTGCAGCAGTCCTGTCTGGGAAATACGGCAATTTGCAATTTCATCTTAATGTTGCTCTCCCTCCAACCAAATATCGCTCCTTCACTCTCTAAGCTCTCATCAGTTTACTCTCTTTTTTTCTCCCCATTTCTTCTCCACATCTTTGACTTCCTATGCATCTCCTTTTCAGTCACTTTCTCCGCCTGTGTTTTCTATTTTTTTTTTTTTTTTTTTTTACGCCGCCGCGCTTCGGATGCCTCTCGTCTCGCTCTCCTTCTGTTGCTTTTTTTTCTTCTTCTTCTCTTCTCTCCTCCACGCGAGATGTCTCATTAAACAGCTTCAAAAGTCAAAGTTTGACTTTCTCCATCTCTGCTCCCATTTGCCTCTTTGTGGGCTCCTTTTCGTGCTTCTCTATAAGTTTTTTTTCTTCTTCTTCTTCTTCTTTTCCTTTCGCTCGTCGGCAGCGCGTACATGCTGAAAGAAGCGCCCCGGAACACAAAGTGTGGGTGTAAGCGAGCAGGAGCGAGAGGAAGAGAGACTGAGGCCTGCGAGCCTCACTCTCCCACTTTGCCAGTGTCTGCCATTAGGGTGTCAGTGGCAGAGTGAATTTATTTGCTGTGCGGTTACTGGGCTAATGATTGATGTTGCCCCAGCAAACAGTAAACCAATTAGGAGGCTGATGTAACGTCATTTTAAAAGCCTCCTAATCACGTTGCTCTTGAACCTGGGACCCGGGCCTTCCCTAATGAAGATTTATACTGGATCAAAGGAGAGCCTAACGCCATTAACAATAGATTGTATTCCACCAAAAATCACATTAGGACTTCTCTGCCCACCCCGCTCCCTCCCATCAGGCCTCTGCTAAATATATCTGCTGATTACAAGTGCAGATGCACAGAGGGACGGAGAAACGACGGCGAAGAGCGGGAAAGGGGAGGCGGACAGGCCGAAAGTTGGCCCGCAGTTTGTTGAGGATAAACGACGACTGACGAACGAAGTGGTCGCTGCGGATGCGTTTGAGCGTGCCAGGCAGGAAAACCGCGGCGAGGTGCTGATCCGCCTGGAACGACCAACAAGTAGCTAGTCTGGTTACGAACCGAAACCCTCTGAGCCGGGGAAAGTAACGAGTTTGTCTCTGCAGCGCTGATCCTCCTCCCGGCGCTCAGAATTCATCATCCCCTTACCTTTCGCTTTCTGATGGATTATTAATGTCATATGCAAAATAAGAACAAGCGCACCAGCTCACTGTATAATGCTGCGGAGCGAAAGGGTTGCCTTAACTTGCATCATTATTTTTTTTCAGGTGACGGTTTTTAAAAGGTGGCAGGGTGACATTTTAAAAGGCAATACCTTTAAAAGTCAACTAGTTTTTGTTTAGAGTTGTCATAAGAGACACGCAAAAGGCCAGGGAAAATAGCAAATATTCAGAATATTTTGTTTCAAAATATTTTTATTTATTTCCCCCCCCCCACATCTAAATACTGTTTTCAGTTAAAGCACGTTGGCTGTCGCAGGTCCGATTCCCGGCATCTCCTCCCCCTTCTCTCGTTGCCCACTTTCCTGTCAATTCACTATCAAATGAAAGGCCGCCACAGCCAATTAAACCTTTAAAACATATTCTAATTAGACAAATAAAGAAGCCATATTTTTGTATCATGTACATATCATTGCATCCAAAATTTGCCGTTAGTAAAAGAACGGCATCCAGTTCAATTCTTTTGGGATTAATAAAAAAAAAAAAAAAAAAAAGTAAAAAAAAAAAAAAACAACAAACCAATCTATTCTTAGCAATAAGATCAGGATTCGGGTCACCTGGTCTTTAAAAACCCTTCCTGCATTTAGCAATTAATAATAAATTAATTAAAAGCTGATATTGGTACAGAAAAGTTTGCTTTTGAGTAAAAGTCTCTACCGAGGTATAGATAATTTACACTTACTATGAAATTTAAAAGAACACAAAGTTTGGTTCTTACAGGACAACGACTTTGTAAGGGAGTAAAGAAAATTAATTTAATTAAACATAAATCAAGTCTCCATCTCATTCATCCACCAGTGCCGCATTTCTTAGCTTTGCAAAAACAATAAATACAAATTTACAGCGATATGCCGTTTCCCAACTTAAAACTTCAATAAGATTAGGCCAAATTCAACTCAGAATAAATAATCCACATATAACATGTATAGTTTTTCATCTTATGGGTTATTTTATGCAGCCCACTATATTGGCAACATTAGTGCAAAACGTTTGTCATCCAAACCAATTTGATTGTTGTGTTAAATCAACCCAGAGCTGGATTGTTGTGTAAAAGTAAAGTAAGCGTATCTCATCCTGATGCTCTATCCACAGGTACTTTCTGGAAACTTTACGGTTGTAGTCCGAATGTGAAATGTGAGAACGACTGAACTTAGAACTGGTTTAGATGAACTCAATAAACAGCAGAGTTTCAAGTGACATCACAACTCCTCAGTTTCACACCCCGGTGTTGTGTTGCACTTCACACGTTCACATTTAAATCAAACCCTCGTTTGTGTGGGTCAAGAACTTGCCCTGGTATTTAGCAGCTCTGATACAAATGTCATCTTCTCTTCCTCTTCATCGTCCTAAATAAAGTGCTCTTCTGCTTCAGCCTGGAGCTACATTGTAAAAGCGCTCAGCTGTGACGTCATTGTCTTCTCCTGGTTGTCTACAGACACTTGAATAAATCATACTTCAACACATTTATTTTCTAAGAAATGCAAACAGCATTCTGTTTGATTTCGAGCATTTCAAACATATGCTCCCATTAGCAGATCGCAAATAGAAGCAGTTAAGCTATTAAAGCAAGGATTAGTTTTTTTTTGTTTTTTTTCGCAAAATGGAGGTACAACGTAAGGACAGAGGATTAGGATTGGCTATGAATGCAAACACAAAACATATGGACAGATAAAGAGAAACGTGGTGGATTGGAGCACTCGCTTACCCGTGGAGGCGGACTGAGCCCGGAGCAGGTACGAGTCATCTCGGTGGGGCTCCAGGTGGGAGTGGGTGGAGTTTTTCTCCAGCAGGGGGACCTGGCATTCCCTGATGGGTGGGGACGGACCGGGTGAGGGGTGATGAGGGGCAGACGAGGAGGACGGGAGGGACGGTGGGAGCAGGGTGGAGGAGGAGGTTGGAGGGAGTGGGCGACCTGGAGGGTGGAGGGGACAGGAAGAGAGGAAGATGTTAGACAAACCAGATGGCTGACTGAGTGATACGAGGGTCAGGGGTCAAAGCGGCAAAATGAGATGTGGACATTTTGAAGGGTAAGAAGCGAAATCCTTTAAAGGAGCAGTTCATCCAAAAGAAAAAAAACAAAAACAAACGATGAATATCAAACGAGAAGTGAGAGATATATCAGAACATTTACAATTGTTCGGCTCAAATCAGAGATTTCCGATGCCAACTCGCTCGATACACAGGAGAAAAATCCAACTTAGAGTCAAGAGTCACAATGCAGCTTTTATGACACCAAGTCGTTCAGTGAAACCTGTCAGCAAATTTTCTTCTTCCAGGCCTTAATGAGAGGAGTATGAAGCAGGATCTATGCAAATTCAAAAACTTGACAAGCCTGATCTGAAATAGTGCAGTTATAAAAGGCATTCGCAGTCTTTGATTCTTCTCTTTTCTGATGCAATGAAAAGTCAATGTCATTGGTATCTTCATTAAAGTTTCAGGATTGTGTTTTTTTTTTTTTTTCTTCTTCTCACCAGGAGTGTCTTACTCGTTGGAGGTCTCCCTGAGCAGGCGCTCCATCTGGCACACAAAACTTTTTCACCCAACATCCAGCGCGACACGCGATTTACCGCGGAAAGCTAACGCCCCATTGTTGTGTTTTCTGTTTCTCTCGGAGTTTGATTTCCTGTTTGCAGAAATATTCTTGGTTTGTGAACAGATTTCTCCCACAAACGACCTAGCAAACGTCAATGACCACAGCACCAGTAAAACACAATGACCAAATTTGAAAACGGAAAAAACAAACTCCACCAAACATGATTTCATTTACATTTTCCCTTGTTAGCACAAACATGAGCTGTCTCCCCTGTCAAATTTCACACTGTCTCATTTCGTCGCAAATGGTGAGAAAGAATTGCCAGCGAGAACCTTCATCTACTGTTCGGTCGTCCTCTATATGTGGCTAAGACAAAGGAAAGAACAGCGGAGTCTTTAAATAGTTGGAGCCGTGGGATGCGTGGACACAATCAGGTTGTCCCATCCACCAGAGAGACGGATGGAGACAATTCGCAGTACTCTCCAAAGGTTTGGAATCAAGGACAAAGACAAATCTAATAAATTCTATTTAGAGACAGCTCAAAATATAGAATAATTATGGCCGCCATATTTGCAGCTCAATCAATCAACAACATGGTAAGAATGAGGCCACTGAGTCCAGCGAATCCACTGAAGGACTCGGGTTATTAGAGCCACTAATTAGGTAGTCGACCAAAGACTAACTTCTGCCTTCTGATGATTTTGCAGTTGAAATTATAGCTTGAGGGGCTGCCGACGCTTTCAAATCACCATGTTTTCCCTTTAAAGTTCCAATAAATTTCACACAATTGTTTATTCTTTCATTTGCAAGTGGATAACCTCACACGGACAACCCTCCTGTTTTCTTTTTCCTTTTTTTTTCCCCAGACAAAATCAGTCAGAGAATCAATGAGCAATACGAAACGGTTGCAAAACTTGAGTGGATCTTCTATTTCTGAAGCCTCCCCTTTTTGCGCTATTGATACTTTCCCGGGATGCGGAACTGGAGCGATTTTAATTTGACGGCCTTCGCCGTGCCACTGCTGAATATTGACAGAAATGACAGACGTCAAAAAAAATCTGCAAAGGGCCGTGATAGATGGCGGACCCCTCCAGATGACTGTGCGATATTGCTCGCATCAGGGAGAAAGCTGCCTGGCCGAGGAAGGGAGAAAGGGAGGGAGGGACAATCAATGCAGACATCATTTGAGAACCAAAACATTGGGACGCATTTGTTGGCTACCTTCCCCGATTGTCCCACGTCAAAATGAAACACATAAATCTCTGACATTTGAGTCTCTGTGTCTGTCTTCCTTCTGCGAAGAACTTTTGGAGAGGAACAGAGGCGAACCGGCACAATTCTGTCCTGCTGTCCATGACGCTCCACCTTGGAGCTTTTGCATCGTGGAAACCAGAGCCAGGATCGATCCCCAGCCCCACGCTAACTACACCCCAGAGAGACGCCCGCCTTGTCTTCTGTTTAGGTATGGGCGCGCGTGTCTTGGTGTTGGTCTGCGCGCGTGCGCATGCTTTCTGTGTGTGCGTGTGTGTGTGTGTGTGTATTCGGTCAATCTCATCAGAGCAAACAGAGAAAAATGGATAAACAGTGCCAAAGCAAACACTGCAAGCTGACAGGAGCGAAAAGGAGACGGAAAAGGGAGGTATGGTGGGAGACGGATGAGGAGTTGTGAAGACGTTAAGGTCACAGGAGTATCTAAGGGAATAGAGAAACACAGAGATATAGAAATACTGAAGAGGAAGGAAAAAACAAAAAAAACAGCGCTAAGGCAAAAAAGAAAAAAAGATGCCAGGCTGGAAGATATACTCTATTGTCAAATGTATAGTCAGATCTTGACACATGAATTTAAATGGCATGCAATTCCTTAGCATATATGCTTTAATGCATTTTTGTTTTGGGCCAAATCATAATCATGAATTCTC
The DNA here is from genome assembly GCA_010277015.1 of Poeciliopsis turrubarensis. Classification (NCBI taxonomy): domain Eukaryota; kingdom Metazoa; phylum Chordata; class Actinopteri; order Cyprinodontiformes; family Poeciliidae; genus Poeciliopsis; species Poeciliopsis turrubarensis. Next base: position 6,174,914 of record VMRN01000012.1, on the reverse strand, counting down.
TTAAAGGGCCGGTAGAGCCCAATCCGTCGATATGGGTTCAATAACCTGTTAAAATATCTATGAATTCTTAGAATCAAATAACATTACTGAATATCTTCACAGTCCCTCCAGGATTTCATATTTGTGGTACTAATTTGGAAATATTTGCGATATTTGCGCTTATTCATGACGGTATATGAGATTTTTATTATTAACTCCCAATTATTAGCACAAAAAGTGCGGGGATTTGTTGATTTTGTCTGAATTTATAATCCGCCAAAACTTAGCACAATGCAGTCAGGTACCGTCCCACACCTAAACTCCATTTGTAACTCGTCTCGGTTGCTTCGGCGTACAACAGTTGCATGCATATCACCAGTGGAACACTTTGCACTGCGTTTCCTGTGATGTCGAGTGCGGCTGGTGTTCCTCAGCTCATCTCAGAGATTCAAGACGTTTAAAAGATCTGTAGCTATTCCCTCTGGAGAAAGTTGTTGATTTGTGGGAGCTGCGCACCTTAGAATGAACTCCACTTTGTCGCAGAGTTGCTTCAGTTATCACTTTCCTCAACTTTGCTTAATATCTAGACTCCCCTCCTCCCCCATAGCCATCCTAATGAGCCAATCGAATTGAGCTCCTGACAGCGACCACAGTCTTAATCTGTTTTCATAAACATCCTCTGAAATCTTGGGCCCTAGATCTCACGCGGATGCGTTTATGGAACCCTTTAATTCAGCGACTTGGACAGGTGTCCCAGAACTTCTGGCAATTGGAAGGAAAAGCATTAGAGGAAGCAATAAGAGGGAGCTGACCAAGGAGAAAGCAGGAGGGCGGGGGAGAGAAAATATTGAATGAGCCATGGACAAGCGTGGGGAAAAAGTTGATCGCTCAGTCCTCAAATGATGTTGGGAAAGGATTTTAGCTATTTGCATATTTCACGCGGCCCGTAATGGGGCTATTGGTGACAGCAGGCGATGAAAAATGCTTCTGCTTAAGACTGTTTTACTGCTGTTGCTCGGCTTTATCACAACTTTGTGAGTGTGGACCCCGTGCGCGGCGAGGCTATGTGTATGCGACTGTAGTTATTAATATTTTAAATCACTTTAATTACAAAAAAGGAAAAATTGCACTAGTTGGCCAAAAGCAATTAAGGGAACTTTAATCTCCTTAGCAATTATGCTGTGGGGCATCCTTAACGCAGTCATTTCTGCCCGCTACATTTCTAGAAAGGTCAGTGAAAATTGCTTTGTGTTATTAGAACAAAGACTTGGCAATGAGCTCACTGGGTTCTCTTGACAATTTGTTCACCGCCATCCTTCAACCGCCTCCCCGGCCATCTGTATACAAGCTCTCGGGCCTCCACTCCGTTGCCCGTTGTCTCTCGCTCTCAGAACCCGCCGTTCTCTCGCAAGTGTTGATTGGTGCGAAAGAAAAAAAAAAAAAAAAGGAAAAAGAAAGAAGAAGTGTGTCGTGGGCTGGGGAAATCAGAGTTTGTAGCACCGCGCTAAAAGCACGAGAATCCCCTGGTTGATTTGACGGTGGAACATAATCGTCCTCAGTTTGGGGAGCAAGGCCGAGCTTCTGTCGGGGAAGAGTCGGTTTTGCCTGTTGCTTCGATCGAGTGCTTTCCTGATCGTCGCCCCCTTCTCGTCTTGTTGTCGTCCCGTTTTCCCAAACCTGTCCTTCCCTCCTGGCTCAGTCTGTCCATCCGTCCGGCCCATCTGGCTGAGGTGAAGAGCGCTCCGGCGAAGAGAGGAGAGTGGAGTAGAGCGAGGGATGGAGCGACAGCTGGAGCCCAGTCAGACAAGGAGAAACAAATTACCCCTCTAACGAGAGTCATTCATCATCTCTTCATCTCTCCCCCACCCCACTCCATACTCTGTCCCTCTCTTCTTCTTCTTCTTCTTCTTCTTCTTCTTCCACCACACCTCTCTTTAAAATGCACCTGGATGACAAAAACCACATCCGCCACGGGGCTTTTCTCGCCACTGCTCTTGTGTTGGCTGCAACTTGTGCATCCAGTACGCCTCCCAAAGATAATGTGGTCGAAATCAGGAGGCTCGCGGGTGGAGGTGGGATGCGGGGGAGGGGCTCAACACGATAAGGCTGATGTGAAATGATTGAATGAGCAGTGCATCGAGAGGGAGAAGACACATACTTACACTGGCACATGGAGAGGCTCATTACCATGGCTGCTGTCATCACAGATGTTGGACTGAGGGGGAGCTGTCAGTCAGTGTGTGTGAGTCTAACTATATATGTAGGCGTGTGTGTGTGTGTGTGTGTGTGTGTGTTAGGCTGCGTGGTATTCTGAGGGCTATTTAGACAGCTGCTGACACAATGAGCCCTTTTCTCTGTTTATCTATACAGTCCAGTCACTCTCCGCCTTTCTCTTTTTTCCCGCAAGCCTCTTCCCTCTCTCTCTCTCTCTGCCTCTCTCTTTTCCATTTTAAAAAATAATTTATTTAGATGTAACCGTGAATCTTGCACACCTGTTGTCACACTGTCTGTACGTTGCTCACTTTCGTTAGTCCCTCTCTTGTTTGCCTTTTCCTCCGCTGTCGGCTCGGTGGCGGTAAATCAGAGGCGCGATTAGCAACGAAGGGGAAGGACGGCCGGGCGTGTGACTCAGCAGACGCATTTTTAATTAATAAAGTTGAACTGGGAGCCCAAAGACTCGATTGTATCGCCGGTTCTTCTTTCTTTGATGTGTGACAGAGCGTCTGGGATCCGCTTCTCGCCTGGAGCTCTCCTCTTGCTTGTGCTCAGTTCCTCTCTTTCATCTCGCCTGCATCATTTCATTGCTGCGCAACCGGAGGGGCCCCAACTTCCCATACAGGCAGATCCTCCATGGACACTGGCTGCCTTGAGCTGGTGCTCAAGATGCCGTCCTTTGAATAGGTTAAAAAAAAAAGGTGTTATTCACATTTGCCTCTCTGACTCTGAGCGTTCGAAGAGCGGCTTTCTATTCGAGTCTCCCGGCGATTTTCACTCGGAAACAACTAAGGTTTGTAAATCTGATCAGAGCACACAAGTACTGCTTAGACATTAAAGTGCAGAGATAACTGGGTCCGTTTTGAAATTAGGTACAACCAGCAATTTCAGCTGTCAGCGGTTCACTTTGGCAGTCGTGATTTCTTTCTTTTTTCTTTCGCCTGCAGTTAACTGGCGTAACAGGGACTTGAGACTAAATTAAAAAACAGAGCGATCGAGACTTGCCTCGTTTTTACAACAGGAAAGATGAGAAGCTCGACTGTGGCGCACGTCTATTGGTAAATAAACAACATGCTTTAGGGTGCGTTTTGTTCGTAAAGCAGCCTTTCGTCATTTTGCTCTCAACAGGAAGGCAAAACTTTAGCTATAACGAGGATAAGGCGTCAGAGGAACGTCACTGAACAAAAAAAAAAAAGAAAAAAAAACCAAGAGCATCACTGCGCTGCAAAGCTATAATTATCTTATCTTGATAACGTTGCCCTCATAATTGTTGAGCCAGACTTGTAATTTAAATTAAAAGGGGATTAATTACACCGCCCTCGGGAAGGGGTACAATTGAGATCCATGCCAAGGTCATCTTTTGAAGCAATAAAAGGCTCGTCGCCTCTGCCTGCGACGTCTGACACTCTTGTCATCTCAGCCATGAATTCTTCCAAGATTTTCCCTCCAAGCGGTTCTTCATTTTTAGATGCATGTATTTCTCACTTTCACCTGCAAGCTTTCTGTGGCTTATCAAGGCCCGTCCGTCGCCAGAGCCACAACGGCCACGAGGCGGTGAGCGTGTCTTTCGGACGCGTGTCTGATCCGGTCAGTCTGAACGCTGTTTTTCGGATCTCCGAGAGCTGATGAACAGAAAATGTAAATGCTGCGTTAACAACAGCGAAAGCGTGAAACCGGACACGTTCCCTGCTAGGCGACGACCACAGTGAGCACAGCGTCGTGGAATTCTGAAAGCGAAAGCATGACTTAAATGCCTTAAGATTGCAGCAGAGGTTGCTACAAATTCTCGTAGCAATCTACAAGAATTTGTAGGTGAGCACAAAAAAAGAGAACAGGCATTAGCAGTGACGTGAAATGACTCAGACAAGTACCTGGGGAAAGTGGCAACTCTTTAATTACCATATTATCCAAAAGCTTCTGGCCTTTTAAAGGCCTGTTGCTGTGAATTAGTCTCCTACTGTTCATGTAGATCAGGGAGGGATGAGTCATAACGGGAGCCTGTCGAGTTCTGCTCAGTGAAGTCGTGATGAGGCTTGACCCATCGTCACTCAAACTCTTAAACATACATATCTTAGTTTGTTCAATGGCGGCGTTGTTACAAGAAAAAGTTTGAAATTTTGACTCGAACTGCTGCTCCCCTTTTCATTCCCGTGTCTCTTATTTCCCAACTTTGAATTGCCCTCATTAGCAGTCCTTCTACAGAGCCTGCAAAATCTTTTTACACACGTAAAAAAAAAACAGACTATGATGAGATTTGTGTTCACATTTATCAAGGTGAATAATAATAATAATAATAATAATAATGATAATGTGCTGCAGTAAAATGGGAGTTTTTTTTCCCCTCTTTTTCATTTTTGTGCTTCACATTTGTCTCCTGGTTCCTCACTCAAGAGTCTGTCTTTTGTTTTGTTTTTTTTGTTTCTTTTTAGCTCGATAAGAGGAATAAAGAGGACAAACCTGACCTGACACAAAGCAGTACACTCAACCTTTACACCCCGGCGGACAAATGCAGTCCACGATCTACATGCGTGTGCTAATTGAAACATGCCTCCTTGTTATATGCAAAGGTGTGTGTGGGTTTCTTTCTTTCTTCCTTCCTTTTTTTTGCAGCTGGTTACAGCATTGGGACGCCACAGCACACCCGTGCTGTCCACTGTCGGAGATGCCCACCGTGTGACTCGGGGCGACCGCGGTGGCTGCATTACCATATAAATTACATCCATGTTGTTGCTGCCGCTGAGGATTGATGGCATTGTTATGGATTCTACGCGTTGGACCCTCATTGAAAACAATCAAACGAAAACAGCCTCCTCTCCCGTAAATACAAAACGCGCGCACGCGCCCTTTTGAGCAAACGCACTCGCCTAATGGCGCACGGACGCATGGATCGCGCGGCGCGCGGGTGAACACATAAAACCGGAAAGACCTTCAACCCAAGGTGCGGATGGAGAGGCACCTATCCTCTCAAGCTTCCATTACCTCTGAACAGCTGTCTAATGGCTGAAAGGCACCGGGACAGAAGGAGGGGGAAACATTGGCGCATAAAGGTCTCTGTGTTTGTTTGTACCCTGCCACAGTTCCAACACAGAAAAGAAGTCTCTTAGTGGGCCAAAAGATTCACTACAGATGCATATAACGTCACACAAAACTAACACCGCGCTTCCTTTCCTAGTGATTTAGCAAAATAAATGAAATTGGTCGGGTTTCTGGGCACCGATCCAACTTAGAAGCACATTTCCCACATTTTCAACAGGGCTGTTGGAAGGCCATTTCAGCAGATTAATGCTATTTATACTGCTTTTATCCAATCAGAAACACTGATCTAATGCAAGCCTGGGGCCATCATTAGATCATCCGCATGCACATTCAATTGTGCTTTAAGCATATAGCTGTTGATTTCAGATAAAGTAAAAAATGTATTCTTCCTTTGTCATTTTCCCACTCTCCCTAGCAGAAAAACAGCCCCAGAGCATGATGCCACCACCACCATGTTTGGCAATCGGTAGTCTGTCTATTGGTTTGAAACCTTCATCTTGGCTCCTCCGCACATTCGATCCAGTTAATTCACATAGCAGCAAATCACAATAAAGGCTACATCATGTAACTTAACAAAAACTGATCCAATGTGCATGCAGATACGCACATTCCCCTTGTTCCCAGGGCAGAAAGACCAAGGGTTTTCTTGTCTGACCATAACTTTTTCTCCAGGATGTGACTTAGCCTGAGAGGAGCTGCTAAACTGAGTGGGTTTCTGGGTGGCTCCATAAGTTCGTAACCAATTCCTGTTTTATGGGGCGCAGTTTGGTTGAAACCTTAACTGAGCTGGTGCCAGTGATCCTCAAATACATCTGAAAAGTGTTTCAAGAACAAGCGAGGCAGGCTAACACAAGGCTTGTGGACAGGCCAGTTCACTGAAATGAATTTTGCAGATACTGCCAAGATGGCTGATCGGACGTCCAGACACAAGCTAGATGTGCCGCTCTCTCAGGGACATTTAACCAAATATTTGAGTCTTTATATTTTATTTTGACCGTCTGAGTCAGAGCAAATTGAAAATATTTATTCAGATTTAACGCCTAATTAAACGTTTTGAACGACAATCATGTCCTTGAGTGCATTTTTGCCAAAAGTGTCCTTTTTTAAAAAAAATAAAAAATTAGAACAATTTATAAGCATTTTTTTTATTTGAAAATAAAATCACTATAATTTTGTTACAAAAACAAAAACAGAGAGCTCTTTCTTTCATTGAAATGACATTTATAACCAGAGTCCTTTCATATTTTGTCACTTGCAGCAAAGGTGAAAGTTGACACAAGAAAAAAAAAAACACACACACACACACGAAAATAAAAAAATAGAAATGAGTGACGACACAAACACAACGAAACAGAAACCTTTCTGCAACTTTTGACATGGCTTGTTAAGTAATTAAGATTTCAAAATACAAGAGTGAAAATTAGCATTTGTAATTTTGACTTGCAAATCTGAGTGAGGATTGAATATTTGGAGTTTTTCCCGATAGCCTCCCCTCCCGTAAAATGCAGATTGTTAAGAGACGCGATGAAGAAAACGCCTGATAATAATAATAATAAAAAAGGGAATGAGTGTTTTCTTGGAGAGACTTAGCACCGTTCGCTATTGAAAAAAAAATAAACAAAATGAAAGTGTTGAATTATCTTGATATAAAAAAGTCTGCTTAATTCCTGGTATGATTAAAGTTAAATCAGAGATTAAGATGAAGCTGGAAAAGACTTGTAATGAAGTTGGAGGCCAGAATTACTCAAGAACAAAAAGCTCATGGCGCCGCTCCAGACAATTCCAGGGATAAACTCTTAAGAGTTAGTCACTGAAGCGCAAATCAGATGTTTGCTACAATTACAGACACCCTAAATTTACTGCCTGATTATACTCTACAACAGCAATTCACCCGGTGGGCAGAAAATACAGATACAAGGACCACAATTCAGAGGAAAGCAGAAAGACAAAGACCAAAACAAAACAATCATCCAACATGAGAAAACACAGTCATCAAGAATCAAATGCATATGGAATTGCTCATAAAAAGGATTATAAACTCCAGGGCTTCCGGAAACCACAAGCCTAAAGTGTAACAGCGGGCTTTACAGATACCCACGCCTACTTGTTCACACACAGGCATAGGTATCCACATAAATACCGATTGAACATGGCAGGGCGCCTCTGAACCACTGGCCAATTGCTGCAGTTGCTACGGCAATATGGTTCGGCACAAAACGCGAGTGAAAACTGGAGAAAAACTTAAAAAAAAAGAGAAGAAAATAGAAACGGAGGGCAAGAGATCCACGGGAGGAAGAATGCAAGCAATTTAAAGAACATCTGTCTGGTGTGCGGATCTTCCGGTTTGCGGTGTTGTGTTGTCGAATGCCCTGCGACTGTTTGATATGCATCGACTCGAGGTCACCGATTATTAATTGTCTGAAGTGGCGTGATGTAAATCAAATGTGCATCGCGTGCGGGTGAGTCAGCACTATCTCCTCTTGACGGCGGCGCAGCAGCCCCCGCTATCCTCCGCGATGGGATCAGCCAAAAGGGAGATGATGCAGTTCGAGCCAATGGATAATGACTGCGCCGTGGCCTGTTGCTGCGAGAGAAATCCTCTCCTCCCTTTGATGTTCTGCAGTCTCTATTTATAGTTAGAGCATGAAATAGGGATTGAGAGCTGGAGAACGGCGCAGTGAGCCACATTATGTTCTCCGTAACTAGCTTTCTGTCGAGCGCCGTGCGACTCCAAACAAGAACAAGATCGAGTCGGCTCGCTCCAGGCCAAAAACTCTGCTTTCTTTTTTTTTTTTTTTCTTTGCACCTCGACTCATCCTGCTGCATGTTAGCAGAAGTATGATGGCCCATACAGCGTCTTGCGCTGTATGGGCCATCACAGGCTCATTGCGACGGTGGAGTTTGGAGTGCGGATGTCTCCGAGAAGCAAGGAAGGAGAGAGAAAAGAGACGCGGCATTGTTGACGTCGTGCACTGCATCTTCACGGTACCGTACCGCGGTGCGGCCTGACCAAGCACTCCAACAAAAACATGCTAAAACTTTCATGCTCAAACATGCCCAAAGCAGGTTGTCTCACTGCAGTAGAGAGAGCCATACAATTTGAGGCATTAATAAGTAAATGTGCGCTGAAATGGTGTTGATAAAGCATTGTGGTTAGTTTGTTGACGGTAAACATGTCAAAAGGTGGATCGCAAAGTAAGGCAAGGCAAATGAAGGCAGGTTTAATAATATACCACTATTTATGCCCAAGGCGACTCAACGTGCTCTACGGGAAATCAAACGAAAGACATTAAAATAACAACAAAATAAATAAAGGTTCAAAATGCTCATTTAAATGTAATCTTCAAATTACTTCATGAAAAGTTTTCCACATTTCTAAACTCTAACAATAATTGGTCAGTGTGAGATGTTTAGTAATTTTTCCACTGGGTCATGTTTACATACTGATTCTGCGATACAGACAAAGCAGCACAAGTTCTGGCAGTAGAAACGTCCATCCACTGGCCACTTTTGATTGGAAGGTCACAGCGATCACTGGGCAATAGGCGCACACACAAACGACCACGCAGCATGCACTCACACCCCAGGACGATTTAGAGAGACTGATCAACTTAGCAGTCGTGTTTTTGAACTGTGTGAAGAATGCAGAGTACCCAGAGAGAACTCACTCTTATAGAGGGGGGATACGCAAAGCTTTTGAGGATATGCTTCAACAAATGTTGCAACAATGACCCAATCATGAAGCTATTTAATCTTATGTTTAGCTATGAGGACTCTCTGCGTATGCCAAAGCACAACGACTCGATACTCTACTCCTCTATCATGTTCAGGGTGATGGAGCTTGCGTTGGTATTTAACCGTCTGACGACTGTGCTTGCTTAGGAAATCACTTGAAACACGGCATTGAGCATTCATGATCTATCTATCTATCTATCTATCTATCTATCTATCTATCTATCTATC
>VMRN01000012.1:6133472-6165712 GCA_010277015.1 Poeciliopsis turrubarensis | reverse complement strand
CTATCTATCTATCTATCTATCTATCTATCTATCTATCTATCTATCTAATGTTTTCTGCGGGGGATATGCAACTGTCTTACAGTCTTACAATTAACACAGCTTGCATCAGCTGACATCAGCTGACTCTGAGGAATATGGAACTCCCCTGTGCTAATGGACTCAACATGCAGTTGTGCTTCCAGGTGTATGCACGAGTGTGTATCTTGGAGTGCTTGTTTGCGGTCCCATTTTGCACAAACACTCTCTCGCAAACGTGATGCAACTCTCCGGGGGAGGAACCTGCAAAACCTTTTCAGCTCATAAACAGTTGTGCCAAACCAAGCGCAGGTAAAAGCCCCACGCAAGGCATCGCCGGCGGCGCGCGGCCCAGTCAAATGCTCGGCCTGAGCTCAAAGTCTTCACCAGGAGCCGCCGATCCAGGAAACAAATAATGAGTGGCAATCTTTGTAGGACGGAGCCAAGTCAGTCAATGTAAGATGGAAGCGTTGAATGAGATTTTTAATTACTGCATGACCCGGGGTATATTAGCGAATATTAATGAGGATCATTAACCTAGAGGTAACTAAGACCCCACCGCCCCCCACTCCCTTAACTACAACTGATGCCACCTCTTCTCTTCTACCGTCTGCTTCTGCATCAATTTCTGCTTGCATAACACGCGTGTTTGTTACAAAACGGTTTATTCCGTCCTTTGTAATGCACAGTGTGTCCTTGAAATGCGAATATGCTTTTGAAGTCGGTCTTCTTTCTTTTAAGAAATCATAAAGCCGGGATCTCAAAAGGGAGAGAAGAAATTCATCAGAATCCACAACCTTGACTCACAACTTTTTTTTTTTTTTTTTTTTTTTTTATGGTTTTTTTTTGTGCGCTGGGCGAATGCAGGTGCAGGCAGAGTGGTATTTTCATCTGTCTTTTATGCGGAGCAGACAAAATAAATGATAATTTCCAGCGTGGATCAGGGAGAAGCAGGACAGAGGAAGAATCCAAGATGAGGACAAAGACAGAACAATCTCAGTTCACGCACGCAAAGGTTGAGGCAAATTTGACACGTAAGGAAGGGGACGTGCAGGAATAAAAAAAAAGGAAGGAATAAACTTTGTACATATTTCTATTTAACTACAAGAAGATGGAGCAGAGGAGAAGAAGTCTGGGCCAAGTGGTGCAAAATGTCGGGGCCAGATCTGATGTCATCCGTCCATCACTTCAGGTTGCTGGTCCCTCCTTTGCCACTACCACAGCACAGCGTGTCTTTTCAGTAACCACATTTGTCAGCTTTAGTCGAGTAGTGCCATCACACTGCGGTCCCAGTGGTACAGAGGCGCACGCTTTTATCTCAGAAGAGGGCAAACCAACCGTATTTGGCTTGTAACGTTTGCTGAGCACAAACGCACGCTCGCAAGCACACACACACGCACACACACCACATTTACAAACTCATTCATGCACACTTGCCTGAGTAAAGACACACAAATGTGGTCGTATCTGCTTTTTTTCCCCTCCATCTCGCACTTTGTCCATTTTGCTCCACTCTCCTGTCTCAGCAGTTTATCCTTTCATCTTTACATAACTGCGGGGCCCCTCGGTGGCCGGCTCTTAAGGCAGTTGTTCCGCAGCGTACACACGCGACGACCGTTAATCCGCAGTGCAGGCCCTTCGGACACCTGAGGTCCGTCTGCCCCTCCCCACTTCAGCTCCATCTCCTGTTTTCTTAAGCCAGGTAACCAGCTGGGATAAAAGTACCAATCGGATAATAACCGCACGGGCAGTACAAAGGGATCCACTTCCAAAGATACACACACACTCAGTGCTTCTATGCAAAATATAGGTCAGCCCAGCTCCTTTTGGAAGAAAAAGAAATAAGTTCATGTTTTGGAGAGTTCTGGGAGGTTGCACGCACAATGAAGGCAATCATTTGAACAGCGAGCCATTCCTTCTGATGCTGGTACAGAATAAGTGGGCATAATGCTGCTCTCTGCAAGCCATTTACATTATATTGTACAGTCTAATGGTAAGTGTAATATGGCTGAACGCACCATAGTTTTGCTCCGTGTATGGATATAGGCTACGGCAAGTGAGCCTGGGGTACATTTTATGTAAATGTTGTCTCCGAACGTGTGTGTCAGCCAATGTGTGTGTGCACGTGCATCCTCCTTCAGTACATAGCGGATTAATTGCCATTCCCAGTGGTCGTCAAGAGTGCGCAAGACTCCTGCGGGACATCTGCACCTTCATTAGACTCTACTGATCATCACGGCGCATTACCAAGAGAGGCTCTGTTCTCATCTTTCATCGCTCCTTCACTTCACTTACTCCCTCGCCTCTTTCCCATTCCGCCATTCCTCAACATTTTTCACACGAGGCGTTACTCCTCAACCGGAGCCTACAGAGCTGTTTTATTTAAATATTTTCCTCTTGGCATATCTGGGTTTATTAGGCCTTATGCTGAGAGAAAGGGATGGACTGGAAAGAAAAAAGGGAAAGGAATTCCATTACACTTAGGAAACACACTTGTGTTGCGCTCCAGTGCCAGTCCAGATGATTTATTCTTTGAGACCGAGCAACAAAATTTGCCTTTGCTTCCAGACGACGCCCGATTAGTGGATAGGAGTAATTAGTGAAATGCACGTCAGCCCAATTTTGCAACATTCGATGAGAATGAATACAAATAGAAGTTGGACTGCACTACATCCAACACACTCACATGACCTTGAGCATGCTGCACCGTCCCAAACATCCCGGTGGTACTCTTGACACTGTGCGGTGAGGAAGCCAAACACTACTGAAGTGAAGGTAGGTGGAACATAATACAGAAAAATCAGTATAAATGTATATTTCTCTGAAGCTTTTCTTCTTGTCCGTTTTTGTACAAACATTTTTGCCATCATTCCCCAACATGCGACAATATGCACATAGTGGGAAACCCCAAGCACACCAGCTCCACTGTGACATATAGGAAATTCGCAACGATCCTGAGGGAAGGTTGTAAAAACGCCGCCAGCCGTTACCACCGCACGGTTTAGACAGAAGCATGTTCACGTCCTGGAATGGTCCAGTGGGAGTGCAAACTTTAATCCAAGGGGGAATCTTTGGCAAGACCTTGGAATGTATGTTCAGCATTTTCGCCATCTAATTTGACTCCTCAGATCTCTTAAGATGCAAAGCTGTTCGTTACGTCATGCCAAAAGCTTTGCAGATATACGTTCCAGCAGGAGTCAGATCTGCAAAGTATTTTTGCTTCAACAATCGTAATTTCAAAGCACCCTGCATTTTTTCATGTTTTATTTATAAAAACAATTGAAACCGACGCGTACCTTTTCCTTTCACCTCACAATCACGTGCTAGTTTAAAATAACAATCCCAATTAATAAATGACATTTATTTTTATATGTCGAATGTGGACTAAATTAGAAATTTCCAGAGTTAGGAATTGCTTAGAAAGACTTGATCTTTTAAACCCGGAGTAACCCACTGGTTCATTGTGGCCCTCTGTCAGGGATCACAAAGTTTCTCTCTTTTCACAGTTTACAGTGTTTGTCCCATATTGCCTCGCAGAAGCAGTCAGCATGTGTAAACGCCTTTTGCAGCACAATTACGAATGGGAGTTTATGACAGGATTTACTCTGCAAGCTGACGATATTAAACACTGAATGTTTGTAAGTGGAGCTGCAAATGCTGCTTAGGCATGCAGTTTGAACTGCTTGTACAACTGCTTTTATTTGTTGTTGATTTTTTTTTTTTTGCTGGATTAGTTAGACAGGACGAACTCTTTTTTTTTCTTCTCTTCTTCCACTTTTTAATGGAAGAAGCTGTATGCTGCTGCTTCATTCTCAGGAGCAAGCGAAGGACTGTTGCAGCTCTGGAAGTAATTTTCCAGTCCAAGAGGGAGTTTCTTGTCAAAATGCAAAGAACTGATACATAATTAGGCACCTTTTCTAAAGCATCTCCATTGAAAACGGGTTATAACTGGACTAGAGAGCAGCTGGTCCACACCGGCGGCCCCCACACCGCTGCACATTCTTCTGGATCAGTTTGTCATGGCTTTATGATTTTATTGCCTCCCCTCTCATCCTTCAATATCTCTGTCACCATCCCTCCCCACTTTTACCCCCCCCCCCCACGCACTTCCTCTCCACCCTCATCTCACACTTCTTCTTTCTTTTTTCTTCCATTTTCATTCCCATCAGCCTCCCTATCATCATTATCATCAGTTAATACATCTTACTGTCTTCATCCCAGCGCAAGTGTTTCCTCTACCCCAGGGGGTAGGTTCGCTCGCACTCCACAGACCCCTACAGACATGTAAGGCAGCCCCCCCCGCCCCTCTACCCCCCGTCCCTTTCCCTCCAACTCCTCTGACACATCCCGCTTCTTTCCAACTCTTTCTCTCCCCTCCTTTCTCCGCAGTGGATGAGAGACGCCAGCTGGAGGAAACAGAGAGAAATGGGCCCAATTACAGCATTGGGAACTGAAAGTTGGCTAATTAACTCTAATTCGCTAACAAACTGCTTTTTCACCAAGAATCATCTCTCTCCGTCACATGGCGTACACATGCATAAGAGCCCCGCGTTTGTGCTGCCAAGAAAGAAGGCGCGCGCGCTCAAAAAAAAAAAAAAAAAATGACACCGCCGCCACATCTACAGGTACACACAAAGACGCTGGAGGGGGGGGCGGCAAGGGAAGGGGGAAAAAAAAGAGAAAAAGAGAGACATATCCTTCCACAAAAAACCAATTCACTCACACTATACTCACACACATTACACTCACATGCCCACACCAAAAGCACACAAGACCCACTTGCTCAGCTGTATTTACTGCGAGGGCAATATGTTGATTACGTTAGCGAGGCTGATTATTGCACAGTGACAGTAAAGGAAACAAATGTCTTTCATAGGCAGGCATCTATCTCCACGAGAGAGCTCCCAGCTATAGACTCGAGCGGCAAATGACTGCGCCCGCATCCAGCTATGACAGACAAAAAAAGAGGGAAGAGAAACCGGGAGCGGGGAACAGGAAGGAGGAGGGGAGCGAACAAATAGAAGAGAGTGATTACACAAATGAGGTGCGGGGAGGACAAAGGCAAAAAAAGAAGTTAGCAGAACCCCCAGATGGAGAGGAGGAAACGTGGGAAGAAAAAGGAGGCAAGGGAAAGAAACGCGGATGGCGGGGGGGAGGAGAGGAGAGAGAGGGAAAGAAGAGTGGAGGTGTGCAACGAGAGCTTTCTGTGGATTTTGTACTAAAACTTCTGAAGCAGTTTTTCCCTTAGCAGACGAGTAAGAAAATTGTTGTCAAGAGGACTTGGAGGGGAAAGAGCAAGCATATATAGCTTTCAAATGCGTACAGAGAATAGAAATTGAATTGTAGACAAGTCATTATAAAAAGACTTGTTAATTGTGTCAGAACAAGAATCCCGCTTCTTCAGACTCCCTGACGAGGGCTAAATCTACGCAGACGCCCGTCAATGCACAAATATACGCAGTTAGCCACGCAGCAAGACGTCTTTAGTGATTCACCGATCAAGAGTTTTGTGGCCAATTACTGAACTCTGGTTTTTTTTATAAGGCTTTTTTTCTGCTGATTTAAAAATTAAAGACAAAATGATTAATAAATTTGCACTTGGTGTCTTTTATTTAATTAGTAATTATAGCAGAGTTAAGATTGCTCACTGTGAACCGTCGTCTCCATGTGAATTCCCTAGGGAATAATTATGCTTACCTTAATTCTGAGATTCACAAAAAAGACTGCCAACAATTTCCAGAGCCTGCATGCTTCATAACTTACAGACTTTGAAAGTTCAAGAACATAAAACAAAATGTTACTTTTCTGGAATAAATTCAGCCTTCCTATTTTCTTCTTCAGTCCATTCCAGGTGCATGTTTGCTCTTTCAGTACATCGCCCGGGCTGGCGACACCCAAAACAGCAACCAAGATGGAAAATATGCCAAAAGGTAAAATGACCAAAGCCTTCCACGGTCTCCTTTTCTGCAGTAGTAACTTAAATCAAGAGCTCATATGGCTCGAGAGAAAACAGATAAAAACGGTAACATTTTGTACTTCCTTTAACTTTGTTTCTAAACACTTCCCTGATACCGAACATCACTTACTTTCTGCTGGAGAAATAACTTCCACATCAAAGAGCCTGTTAATAAAAGGTGCAGACTCAAGTGACTCCAAACTTAGTCAGATCCCATTCACAACTTCAACTTATCGAAATCACCCAACAGAAACGGTTTCACAGAGGAAGAGAAGCAGTCGTCCAATGATGGAACCGTGCCTGGCACCACCAGGTAAACTTTTCCCAATATTTTGCTGCTTAAGTTCTCTCATCCACTGTCCAAGGGGGTCAAAGTTGGAAAAAGAAAAGAAAAGCTCCACATGGCATCAGCTAAACAATGGGAAGGCTGCTATTTAGCATGCCACGATATTCAGGCGCTTTCCGTAGCAGGTGTCTCCGACAGATTCTTAATCACAAGTCTGTAGACGGTGACATTAGTGGTGCCAGAGGCTGCAGGGACATTATAGACGGAATGGCAGAGCTGGCATAAACGTGTTGGCCATTACTTTGTGTGATTGACTTTGAGAGAGACTTGAATCCAGCTCTGCTGTTCACTGCTTTCTCACCAAAGCCACCAGCTAGCATTCAGTTAGCTAAATCAGGGCTTAAAGTCGGTCAGCTTCTCAATTCATGGCCTGACCGTTTTGTAAAATCGCTCTCTGCACCATGAAATTCCCTTCACTTCGTTGAAACACCGTTACTCATATGCTCTCACTCATTTTTATTCTTGTGGACGTGAATCGGCCAAATGAAGCTAACAACTCAGACACATTGATCATGAAAACTACCGAACCCTCACAGCACTTGTGTAAAAGTCGTCAAACAGCAAAATGAATCAACAACCGTACAATCTCATAAGTTCTTGGCTTACTTTTGAACCAAATGTTATTGGGAATTTTAAATCGCCACATTTATTATGTTAGCACCACCAGCAGCTAGTCGTTCCGGAAGCTAACACAGAAACAGGAAGTGTTGATTCTAATATTTTGTTAGCATTCTCAGTCATGACAAAAAAGAAGTTCTTTGCAGCTATTGTTTATGTTTTTTTAGTACATTTTCTTTTGAATGAAGTTGCTATAATCTTTATTTAGCTAATAAAAGGGGAAGCTGCAGCTTTAGTAGCCTCCCCCACTTTGCATGCTAATTCGTACACCACCTGTCTACTGAGCGAAATGTTGTCTTAAAAACCATTATGACTGAGTCACAATATGATTTATTTATAAGAAATGTACTTAATACACACGTGAACAGAGAGCGTACATACATGTTGCACACACACTCTCTCTCGCACACGCGGTTTTGGAAATGTTAGTCCTCAGATTAGCTAACTCTTTCTTTTAAACTCTTCTATTTTCTTTCCTCACTTCTCCGTCTTTTACCAACTTTCACTCTGTTCTCCTCCACCAAGTCTCCGCCCGCCGTCTTCCTCTCCAACTCTACCTTTTCCTATTGATTTTCCCGCAATGAGATTGATGGTTCGCCCTCTTCCCCTCTCTCTCTGTCTCTCTCTCTCGATCTGTTCCTCTGATCCACCTCCTTTCCACTTGCTTCATCTCTGTCCCACTCTCACACCTCATTAGCACCGGTAATACCCTGAGTAGTTGAGGACGCCGCGCACTGCAGAAGCGCGCGCGCTTCAGTGATGACCATGCAATCTGGAAGGGAATGTGTCTGGGAAAAGGGGGAGATGAGTTTCCCCATCTGATCCCATTTCTCCATCTGGGTTTCTGCTCTCCTTTTGCACAGCAAAAAATAAAAAATAAAAAAAATAAATCCGATGGAAATGCAATCACAATCAGTTAGGCCCCAGACGAGGATGGACACACACATGCACACGCTCGCATCGACATGAACGTGCAACATGCTCGCTAGCCCACAACCGCCAGGGAGCCAAGCAGAAAATTGTTTTGGACATGGCGACGAGGAAGAGGGGGCTCAGGATGTGGTGAACGATGGTGGGGGCTTTTTAATTTACATTTTTAATGCAAAATATCATTCAAAGAGGGAAAGTTGGGCATCTCATTATATCGCTTCTTTATTACACACAAGCAACATCAGTCTCAGGGTACCGTGTCCTGGAAAATATGCACGCTCACACGTACATAAACACATGAGAGAACAACCTGCGGAGCCCTGCAGCCATAATCAGCGAGTTAAAAATTGGGCCGCTCCTCAGACCCCATAAATCAGGAATAATCTACTCTGCAGCCTAGATATCATCACTCACAGATAATCTGTGTCTTTGGGTGCCCACCTTCCACTTGCAGCCACGCAGGAGGAGTCCCTGTGGAAAACTAGCGCAGAGAAAAATAGCCAGTTCTTCGAATGAGACGGTGGGAATGCAGTTGGCTGCGAACACGTGGGAAAGTTTACCTGAACTTTTTCGTCGCTTAGCTTAAAGGCGGGTAAGAACAGAAGCGTTCAGATGAGAATGCGGGCATTTGAACGTGATTTAATGTCGCCTTGGAGGTGCAGTCGAATTGTCTTTTTTTTTTTTTTTTTTTGTCAGATGCTTAGCGAGACAAGAAGTGTGTCCGACTGTGCGAGGCCTTCTAAGAAATGGCGTACCATTGTGTTTCGTTTGCCAAGCCACACTTCTAAGTGCTTTTCAAAATCTGAGCAACAAGTTGAAAGAAACATCAATCTTCTTTTTGTCTCTGTCTTTTTTCTTTTTCTAACAGGGGAGGAAGTAAGCCAAAGTTTTTGTGTTTTTTTTTTTTTTGTGCTCAAACATCAAAACAATTAAAAACACCAGAAAGTCGCAAAACCAAAAAAATAAAATAAAAAAAAAAACTTTGGAGGTGAATAATGATTCTGCTGGATTCTGTTAACTAAAGATTTGTTCCTGCAAAAAATAAAAATATAAAATAAATGTGAATGTGGTGGTTCATCTCTAAAAGCTTTAGGTCACTTATCGGGCGGGTCAAGCGTTTGAGTGCTACTGCGCAGTCACTGTCGGGCCCCTGAACAAGGCTCTTAACCGTTTCAGGCCCTTGTGCCCTGTAGCTCAACTGATCTTGAACCCATCTACCCAATAAGCGACAAATAATAATATAAAATATCTCTCTATATATCTTGCATATCAACCATATAAAGCACTGGGGATCACAGCAAGTGAAAATACTTTGGTACATTTAAGACGAAATACCTTAGTGCATTTAAAATAAGACAAAATGAAGTGTTTTTTCAGCAAAATATAGGAACTTATTTTAAGTCGGTAAGTCCTTAATGTTTATGAAAAGGTACTAGTTGTGAGTAAATTTTAAATTTCTTGATATGGAAGGGTGCCAAAGATGAAAACCATTGTTGCAATGAGGAGTCGTTTTTTTCTGTTTAGCAGTTTGCCACAAGTCATAAAAGGTACATGTGGAAAAAGGAGATCTGATCAGAGCTCAAGGTGAAATGCAGTAGTGGCAGCAACAGGTTGCTTTTAAGGCAGGCAGAAAGCTGATGGGAAAACAGATGGAGGCTAAATACAAGACAATCCGAGAAATAAAACCAAATCAACACTGGTTGGACCTTACAGTAGTACAGTGGACCCAACCAGACAGCTGGAGTTACAGGATAATGGTTTTGATGGTGGCATATACGTGTTAGAGACCGGGTTGATTAAAGTCTAGATCTCAACCCTGTCTCAGGACAAAGAATCAAATGTCGCTGTTGTGCTAGATCAAGCGTATTTACATTGCCGTAAATCACAGAGGAAAAGGCAAAAGTATCACTCAGGGTTTGGCAAAGCTCTAACTGCATCAAAATGTGATGGTACAAAGATTTAGCTCATACAGATGCACACTGCAGTTTTTTGTAGACAAAAAAATAAATGTAAAAACACGTCATGTTGCTTCCACTTCGCAATTATGCACCACTTTGTGTCAGGCTATAAACAAAACCTAAAAGCTGCAAGGGCGCCACATACAACAAAATGTTGTACATGAGGGATGTCTTTGCATCTTCAAAATAGTCATAGATCTATTTAAAATAATAGAAAAGTGAGATATTCAAACAGTCTTGCAGCATCTTTTTGAACTCTGACCAGCTCATTTGAATGAAGCTCTATATGCCTGCAGTAATTACCCACATCTGGGGTCAAAACCAGTGTTGCAAAGCCAAACATGAGACTATATGGCCTTGGTCGTCCCCCCAGACGTCCCCACGGCAACTTAAGTCAAAAGTGATTATTGCCAAGCCATCAGCCTAACATCCAGGCCACTGTCATTATCAGGCACCTGAAGCTGAGCTAGAGGTGATGCCTCGTGTAGCGTGCATCTGTTTTCTTTGCTTTTGAAGTGCGCACCAAAAAGTCAGTTCGGATGTTAAGATCCCCGTCTGTGGCGCGGTGCCATCAGCGAAGCGTGTGATATTCCTTCCGCGACACGACGACGACGGCGACAGTCATAATAAACCAAGTTTGGCAACAAGGCGACCAAAGAGTTCTGCAACAGATGGTGTGGACCCAACAGGGCCCTGATCTCAAAATCGTGGAGTCGATCTAGGATAACACGAGGAGATGAGAGACACGGCGCCGCAGTAATTCCGAGCAAAATTGTGACAAAATGTTCGAGTCGTGTGGGACAGAGTGGCCTGGCAGGAAATACCCGGCGCGAGAACGTTAACCGGGAGGAGTTGGTGACGATTAACTCAAGCTCAAAGCTGGCAAACATCAACCTTTTTCTGTTTCTCCCCCCGAACTCCCCCTCTATACGTGTATTTAAAACTTCACCCTCGACGTGTAGCCATTTGCATTCAGCACCTGCGCTCTTGGCATGATGAGTAGCTATTTTCGAGCAGCGGGATTCAGGCCTGCAACCTCACCCCCCACACCCCTGATAATCAGGCGGCAAAGACCTCCTTGTCAAAAAAGTGTAGTTTCACAAAGTAATGCAAACACACAGCTGGAAAGTGAACCCTACACTGCCCCTTCTCTCCTTCCTCCCTCTTTTCTTTCTCCTTTCATGCTGCTTTTTGTCCTCCACGAGTCTCCTGCAGTTCTTAAAGGCTGAGACAGCACTGTGGGAGTCTGATCACTACTGAGTCCACATGCGTGCAACCAGACGGACACACACGCTCTCAGTTTCCTTTGTGCATCTAAAAAAAAATATTATATATATATATATATATAATATGAAAAAGAAAATGCACCTTTGAAAGTCTGTCAGAATGAAATTGTTGGCTGCATTAAAAAGCCTTTGAAGGTATTGAAAACTCATTTCTACAATCACCCCCCGCCCCCGGGGCAGGTGGAAAGATGTCTCTGCTGGCGCGAGCATTTGTCCACCACGATTCCACCGGCTGAGGTTGGGCGATGTTCTCTGTTCTTTTAGTCGGTTTTGCGCTTGATTATTGTTGTCCTAGCCGCAGTTTGTTGCAGAGCCCTGCTGTTGTTCCACCATCCCTCCCCCCCTGCGAAGCGCCACGACGTCGTCTGGATAATCCTTACCTCTTTCTTTTCTTTCAAACTGTAAGCAAAGTCATTTCTCCGAGAAATCTCCCCCACTAGGGGAGGTGGGGGAAAAAAAAAACAAACTTTCAAAGCAAGCCAAACAGTGACTCACGCACGAACATATTCCTCTTTGAAAAGAAACACTCCCGCAGAGGGACATCAAGAGGCTCTGAACGGACATAATGGCTTTCTGATAATTATTCATAAAGGTGACTTTCGTGTGAGTGCCGCTAAGAGGCCGAACGCAGCCGCATGGAGAGAACCCAGAGTCAGATCATCAGCATGATGGCCAGACTGAAAGACACACACATGCATATGTATACTGAGCATCCTTCGACCTTTCCCACATTTTGTTATGTTACAAACTTCAGGGCTGTAGGGGGTATTTCAGTGTGACAGATCAACACAAATGACAGGTAATTGCAAAATGGAAGAACGACGTTTCACGGAAAGAATTCTGAAAAGGGAGGCGAACATTTAGATTCACCTCGTCTCCAATCAACAGCATCCACAGCATGTCTATTAAATACCGTGCTTATCTCTGACTTTGCGCATCTAAAAATGTTGCCCATTCTTCTTTGAATAGCAAATAATTCTGAGCAAAACTCAATGGGAAGCATCTATGAACTTGGCCTTGACTAAGATTCTGCTCTTGGTTCAGGTCTGGTCTTTGACTCAACCCAGTGGCGTCGATGTCGTGGGCAGGCATCCTGAATGTTTTAGTTCTGTCCCTGGTTTAATGCTCCTGGATCCAATGATGGCTCAATAGAAAGCCTAAGAAAAACACTGACATGCTGAAAAGGCTGTTTCTACCACCCAAGAGAGAACTACAACATGCAGGATGCCGAGCCTCGAGGACCGACCGGCACCGCTGACTTACCCAATCTCAATTGATCAATCGATCTTTTTGTTCTACCTCTGATTGTACGTTTAGTGTCGTCCTTCTGGGAGGAGTCATTCCATCTTAAATCTTAAGGCTTGTGGCAAACTGAAAAGAAACTTAGTTATTTTTTTCCTAACAATTGCTTCCATTTACCTCTTTTCAATAACGTCAACATTTTTGAGTCTCAACAAATGTTTCCAGCTGAGCGTTGGTTTTCTGCAGCTTAACCAAGGTTTCCACAGGCCTCTATGTTATTCCTGACTACTTGCTCGACACGTCACTTGCACACTTCTCCTCCTCTACTTGGTTTGAACGACACGCACACACTTGTTCAAAGGGTGTGAATACTTTTGCAAGGCATCGCTTAACGCCACGCTGCTGAATGAATCACACATGCATTCATGTTCCAAGACTCTGCCTCATCATGACATTTCAATTAGCCGCCGAGGACAGTCTGGTCCCACACACTGATGGCCGTACCCTCCCATCTGCGGTTTGAGCAAACGGGCAGGGGGGGATGGACGGACAGAATGACGGACAGGCTGATGGCCTGCCGCGCTGATTAATTCAGAGAGATGGGGACAGCGGGAGGATGTCAGTGCTCTGATGGAAATAATCAAAAGAGGCACCGAGCTGTACTTTTCCCAGAACTGCAATATGGTTGACGGAGAAGCATATGGTTATATTCTATTTCGGTTTGTGTTTGCATTACATCTCGAGCTCCTCGCGGATATAAGTCTCAGTCCGTTCTTTTGAAAACAATTTTCCAACTTATCTCCCCCCGCCAGTCTGCTCTGACCAGCCTCCGCCGCTTGTTTTGTTGCAGTTGCCGAGGATAATAGCTGCCTCCATACTGCAGCCATTCACAACAACAACAGCCCTCCCCGAAGGAGCTGGGGGGAGAGCCCCTTCATGATCTCTCCCATGAGAATCATCTCTACCCCCCACCACTCAGACTCTGCAAGTCACCTCTTCCCAGTGCTTCTCCCATCTCTTGTTTCCAGAGAGAAGCTTCGCCGTTCCCGTACGGAAGTCGTTAATGAGCGACTGCAGTGGAAAGCGAGGGGATCGATGAGAAATGGCAAGGACAAACTAGACTTTTCCCTCTGTCCATCCATTCAGCCTCCCTTCTGTCCGGACCTCTCCTCATCTGTTTCCCATTTTCCCTCCATCTCCTTCCCTCCATCACCCTCTCTTTGGTGCAGGATAGTAATCCCATTAGGATCAATATTCCAGGCGAGTGAGCATCCTTTCACTGCAGCAATTACAAACCTTTAGAGACATAAAGGAGAGCATTTCTTCACAGCTTAGACCATCAATCAACTATTTAGCTTCTGAGGCGAAGGATGTTGTGTCTGTGCGCGCGGGCGGGCGTGAGTCGGGGTGTGTAACTCGGACGCGTTGCCGGATCGAGCAGCATTGTTCCGTCTGAAATGACTGTTGGGATTTTCGTCTTATATATCCTATTATGGGTGCATGAATACATGAGAGAGCTTCTTAATGCACTCTTCCCATCTGACGGTGCAACAAGCCCCCGTCGTCTCCCTGGTGGATACAGCACGTATTAGCATTGTGCACAGTGGGATTTCACAGACGGGCTAAGCTCGGGTGTTTAGCAAGGGGTTAATATTCATGCCTTCACATTATCTCTTCCACATAAAACTCTTCTTCCAGCTGGCTTCGTCTGCTGCAACACTTCATCACCGCGCTATGGAATCAAACATGGAGGATATGCTTATTTAACAATCTTTGAACGACATTCCATGACACTTCCGATTGTACTCCTCATAAAAAATAGGTTTCTTGCCAGCACAAGTGCCTCCCCCTCCCCTTCCTCTCTCTCTCCCTCGTCCCCCCCTGAACATACCTCCCTCTTCCTCCATCTCTAATGAGGTGGCATGACTGACAGCGATGGCGAGGGCATATCACTTCTCATCTTGTCAGCTCTGCGGCCACTTGTGCCCCTCAATGTCACAGGGCTGCTCTTTGCCTCGAGGCCCCCCCGGCTTCCATCTAGCTGGTCTAAAAGCCCCCACCCCATCTGGCACGTTTTGCCCCGAGAAAGACGTTGCCTTGGCTCGGCTCGGGCCACATCTGGAGGCGTCCTCGGTGGCGAGGCGAGCGCGCAGTGGCGATGATGAGTGCAGTGGGATGGAAAACTGCAATTCATTTAAAAAGCTTCATATACGTTCTCCGCAGTGGAAATTTAATCTGTGTCTGGTTTAAAATTTGTTAGAGGGTGTAACAATTTAATCAGCTCTTTAGTGGAGCAGAAAATAAATATATTGAAAAAAGAAAAAAAAAAAAAAAACCAACAAAAATAAAAACACTCCATACAGAAGTGTTGGCGGTTTGAGTGAAGCAACGCAAACCCAAAGAGAAATGTTTTGCGTCGACCAAAGAAATGTTGGATCCAAGTGGTTCTCTATTTTTATCAACAGTTCAGTTCAGAGCTTCATCATAGCCTGTGGCTGCCACTGTCAAAATGATCGTTCTAATTCTTTCCCATGAAAAAATTCAATTAGACTATCATTAGACCAGGCTGATGATGAGGTTCTGTTTATCGTTAACTGCACATTATTCGATTCTTCATTTAACAGGCAGCGCCTCATTTACTGATGATCCATTTACTCAAATGCTTCTTTGAAAAGTTTCTGTTGAGTGAAAAATGCAGGGGCTTTGAATGTTTTTTTGTTTTTCTTCAGCATCAGCATGGGTCATTACCTGATTCAAGGTATGCCGACTTTTACGTATTACGTCATGGCATTCCTGCAGTTTAATATCCTTTGATTGAGAGACCAGAGAAATTGTCAAGAGTCCAGAGTTTTCTCCAGCTGTTTGGCAAATTGTTGGCGCTAACTGAGAGCGGTTAGCTCGCTGAAAGAGAGCGCTCCTAAATCTATTTTTGGTCCACAAGACATAAATTTCTTCCCCTAGTATTTCTAGTGAGATAACGCCGTAAAAAATATAGACATTTTTCTTTTTTATGCATCTTGTCTTGGCATTCCGGTCATACAACAAGAAGCTAGATGCTTCCATGTACCAAGGCTATTATTTTTTTTTTTTTGTACAATCATTGCGTTTCAAATCAGGGTGGCCACTGGTGTCAAAGTAGACAAGCTGTGTGATGATTTGTGTATCATGTTGAGAAAGCACTCAGCTCTGGATATGAAGGTGAGGTCTCCAAGCTCGGAAGCCTGTGTGAGTGATCAAACCGGAAATGCCGTCACAATTTTTGAGATTTAGGGAAATCTTTGGTTGGATCTCAGCCTGGGATCTTGTTCTCTCTGAGCATGTGCGGCTTCTCTCCCTGGGTACTTTGACTTCCTCCGCAGTAACACGACCATTCGGTTGCTGGTTTCTGTAAATCGTCTTAAGGTATGCGTTTATGTGTGTATTGCTGTTCATCCATTGGTCACTCAGACCATCACCAAGCAGGCACCATCTTTCACTTGACGCAAAAATCAAAACATTTTATTTTTAGCTTTCACCAAAAACTATTGCTTAAATTGAATCTCGTCTTGTTCTTGTAAACCCAGCATCGTGTATTTTCTCTCACCTCGTGAGCTGTTAACCAGCAAACTGTCTACCTAAACCGATATCGCCACTAATTAGCCATGTAGTCGTAGCTTTCTGTCGTCGTAGTTTGTTACAGCTGTAACGAAAAAAAAAATCAGTTGTAACTAAAATCAGTTAGGCCATGTTATCCCTTTTTGTGACATGATTATTGTTGTCATTTTGTACCAGCCCATCCCTTGTACATTGTTGTGTTTTAGTTTTGATGCCTTTAAATAACTTTACATGGACACACAAACACACACACACAAGCAAAGGATGTCTCTTCAGAGACCAGAAATGGAAAATGGAAACCAGAGCGTGCATGAATGTATGAAAAAGCCCCAGTCAAAGCAGCAGAAGGGGCTTGATAGCACTTGTGGTGGTGGATTAACTGTTACATCCATAGCAGAAAGCTTCAGCAGCATAGAGGATGGCTGAGCCTAAAGCCGAGCCCTCTTATTGTAAGGGATTTCTATTTTTTTTTATTTTTTTTTTAACCAACAATAGAATGGGGAACAGATTGACTCCTATACGGCCAGCACTATCTGTTCTTGTTTTCCCTTCATTCTGTTTATATAAGTCTCTGAATTTAACATCCCACAAATGGAATGGTGCATAAACCACTCGCACCCCACCATGCAACCAAATGTGTCTTTGCACTTTTCTCCTCTTCCTTTGTTTGCCAATATATTATTTCCTTTGGCTCTCTATAATGTATGCACATGTTTTCTTTTTTTTCTCCTCCACACGAGCTCAAACTCATCCTTGCACCAGTTGTTCCTTCGGAAAACGAAGGAACAAGAAGGAGAATGCGACGGCAGACGCTGGGTTACAGACATATTTCCTTGAAATCAAACTGCAACTACTCGCCTTTCCTCACAGATTATGTCCCATGGGACATCGGCACCGACGGCGCGCTGTGTCTGTTTACTCTGCGGCACGAGGGAGGAGACCAAATCAAACTCGTCTCAGAGAGGGGAAATTGTGTCTCCTTTCAAAAGAACGGCCTGTGAAGACAAATTCGTACCATTACAGGCTCATTGAGCACCCAACTCATGTCCCAATGCTCTCAAATCCAGACGCCACGTTAACACACACGCAAACTGTACTCTGGCCGTCGAAGAAAGCAGAAGGTAGTGAGGACGGCGGAAATGGTCACAGCTGGGTACGACACTACGCAGATGACATCCTCGATTTTCTCCAGAAAATGTTGAAATTGAATAAGCGCTGTGAAAGCATTCATTGAGAGCAATTCACAGCTTTAAATTTGTTTACAGCGCCGTCTGACAATAATTGTTATTTGGTTGCCTTGGAAAAAAAAAAAAAAAAAGAAGGGTAGATAACACTTCTTAGAAAGCGAACAATGGCATTAGAGTTTGTTTATTTCTTTTCACATTATCCCAATTATAATGTCAAGAGAATCAAGTCTGCAAATCAACAATTCCTTTCTCTCTGACAATGGGCCTGTGAGATGTTTTGTGAGAGAAATAAACGCAGAGACATAATAACTAAAATAAAGTAGTAGTGATTCAGTCCTGTGTTTGTCTTTTTCTGCTCTCTCTTTGATGTATTTAAAGTCTGCTGGTGAACAGAGTAGTCCTGCAGTCTTTGTGGGACGGTGCATCTTTGTCGTAACGCATGTGGGTTGACTGAGGAAAAGGACTGAAGAGGGCCACGAATGGAAAGACGGGAAGAAAGATGAAATGGACAAGAACATTTCAGAGGGGGACTGGGGTGGCTTGGAAGGTAAAAGTCCCTGTGATTATGCGAGGAATGTGGCAAAGGTGGCAAGAGGGCGATGGGTTTGTAGATGTAAAAGGAGGAACGGGTAAGGAAGCATGCTGACTCGACGTAAAGAAGGGGCTAAAGGAAGAGAAAAGACGTGGATGTGTGGGCCTGCTCTTGAATTGCACATGGCAGGAGGAGTGGCAGATAAGGAATAACAACTGCGAATCACTTGGAGAAAGATGTAAATGGAGTTTTTCGCAACAAAAAACACGAGGCAAAACAAGCCCCTTCCCTCCACTTACCTTCGATTTACCCACTTGCCAACACATCCTTAGCCTCTAAGCAAAGGCTTTGGACATGGCGACAGATAAAATCGCAGCATTACGTGATTATGATGTGCGGTTAAGGTACGCGGCTGATGGTTGCCGAGTGTTATTATTTGAAAGTGTTAGACAGTTTAGGAAGTGGGCTTCCTCCTGATTGACAGCCCAATTAAATGGCTGTGGGTGTGTTAAGAGCAACTGCACACCTCTCAGAGGAGAGGCAAACAATACCAGCCTGGAGACACTTGACTGTGGAAGTGCTTTAATGCACAGACAGTGGGAACCCTATTGTGCTGCCGTGTCCTATGCCTTCTGTCATCTTTCTTCTTCCGATTTGTCACATATGAAAGCTGGGAGTGGGTGTTCACGGAGTGCACAACCAAAGAAGATGACTTGATCTTTTTGATAGAGTTTGACCTTCAGTGCGAACCTGTAATGTGCCTCACAAAGATATTCATTCCAAATTAACCCCACAATTTGTAATTTCACAATTATAAACTTGTGGCATGGATTTGTACCAAGTCACCAAGGAGTCAAAGCAAGTCCTGCCTCATGCTCTTAATTGATTGGTTGCTTTTATTTCTACTGTCAGTAACAGCTCTTGCAGAACAAATGAAAATAGACAGAGATTGCAGGTAAAATAAATTACCTGAATTAGCATTAGCAGAAAGCCTCTTGTTGCTCATTATAGGTGCAGTTTTACCCATCTGATTTAGGAATGACATTTGATTTCAACCATTTCATTCTTGCTCGTTTTGGCTCTGGGTGTATGCTTAGGGATTTAGGTCTTTCCTTTTGCCACTCCTCCACAAAAACCATATTTCTAGAGGCTAAGGCTAATAACGGATTAATGATTATCAAGAGATGATCCCATCTGAACTGTGAAACTCTGCAGCTGCTCCAGAACAACCACACTGCCTCTTTAAATACTCTCCCTTGATTTGTACCATACTTTTTTTTATATTCATAAGCTAATGATTCCAGTGAAACACGTTAAAAGTTTGTGATCATGGCATAAAATAGCCTCCGTGTCACAAAGCCTTTCCTCCATGACAACAACCAGAGGAGCAGAAACGCCACAGGAAGCCTGTGGGCAGACCAAACCAACCAGATGCCACACAGGTGATTGATTGGCCGACCTGACCTGGACTCCCGGGTCAATGACATTGACCAGGAAAGCACATGTAAGGGGAGGATGTAGGAGGGCGCGATGGGCTTCGATAATACTGCTAGAAAGGGCCATTTATTTCAAATGCTTGACACTTGCTCAATAATTGATGAGCTCCTTTGATATTTAGAAAGGACGGAGAGAGCGGGAAAGAGAATGAATGACACAAACATTAGCGTCTTTGTCTGCGCTGCCCCAACACATCTTCATTTCTCTTACATTTATTGCCGCACATGCTCTCTTAATTCACAATCAATTGATGGGGGCGCTTTTTCTTTCTGAAACTCTAATTTGCTTACCCAAACAATGTCTGGGTCTGTTTACACATCCATTTCTTCTACGTTTTGGCTTGCAGTGCGTAATTCGGCCTGCTTAGCTTCAAACTGACTCTTGTTTAAATTGAAGGGAATGACGACACAGCTGCAAATATGAGACGGGCGCATCCACCATCATGTCACCTGGTTCACCATCAGTCATCACCATTTTGGGGTTTGACGGCCACAAGTGATGGGTTTGTTTTTGTTAATTTGGTTTGGGGGCAAGGAGAAAATGGGGTTTGGAAGTCAGAAGCTCGACAGTTTATACAAGATTTTCTGTTGAAGTCACTTTCAACCAGGAGACATTAAAGAGACTTTCAGTCCTCTAACATGTTCTTCCAGGATTGTCGCTTTGCGTGCCTGGGTTCAGAGTTCAGAGTTCATTTTCACTGCACGTATTGCAAAAACAACTATTTGTGATCCGACTCGACCGCGGCGCTTACTTCCCAGTGCGCGCTGAGTCTCCCTAGACGGTTTTTGGCAAACTGGAACTTTTTTACGGTTTTCCCTCAAGTAACTCTTTACACGTTCACCAATTTTTGGACGTTCTCCGATGAAAAACGGATTCCTTTGCTGTATGCTATTTCCCCTTACAGTTAAGTGATAATACAATAATTGAATTAGAAGATTACTCGTGTCACAGAGAGAAGCGTGCAATGTTTTCCTTTATTATCTAATACCAAATATGAAATAAAAGATATCAGCCTCGGAAAAAAAACTTCCAGCACTTTACCGTTCGACTTAAGTGCGAATAATTAACCACTAGCCTTTCTTTAGAGCATTGTGGGCTACCACTTAGTCTGTGAAAATAATCGTCTTTGCAGCACTAAGAGCTTTTTAAGGGCTAGAAAAAAAAAAAAAAACAGATGATGTCAGAGTGTTGTGTCACTGACGAAAACACATATTTATAGAACAATGAGCAGCACGAAAGCTGTAAGTGTTTCAGCCCTGGAAGTCACTATCAAGATGATTAGGCTAATTATTGAAAAGGATCAAGCATTCTTGGGGCTTGACCCTGATTTGTAAGGAAGGGAGAAGGCAATATGTCACCTTCTGCTGCACAGATTATTGCCTTCTTAAAAAAATAAAAATAAAATATGTTGCAACCCGCAACTGTAGCTCAGACTTACTTACCGATTACTGTTGAGCTGATTTGCACCTGCTCTTTAGTCAATGTTTGCTTCACAGGAACAGAAAGCAACAGATGTGACTCTCAAGATTCAGACAGAATAAAAAAAAAAAAAAAGCACAGAAGGTGCCAGAATCCTTTTTATTTCCCCCAAAATCCGGGTCAAGTCGAGCCCTCGTTGCTTCCCGTATAAGCCTTTACGTGGCGACACATTTCTGAAGTAATGTGCATGTGTTTTACTTTTATCCGCAGCTCTTCCTCGCTCTGTTTCTCCCTCAGTGTCTGCGTGGAGGCGAGCAAACCGGTGTTGGCCAATTATTGCCGGAGACGCATTGTCCCATCTATACAATCAAGGCTACCTGATGAGACCCCTGGAGACATGAGGGGAAGGTGAGATTGGGGAGAGACGGAGAGGAGGTGAAAGCAAAAAAAAAAAAAAAAAAAAAGAAGATACAGGCGCTGGAGAAGGAGGAAGACGAGGGTGGGAAACGGGCGGCGAAAAACAATGAGGCAAAATCAGAAGATAAACGAGGCACTATTTCAGCAGCAGGATTTATGTACTGTCAACATTACCCTCGCTATTAGTGGGAATCCAATTACTCTGCACCTCTCCTTCCTCTTTTGGTAGGGTACGGGGGGGGCAGAAGGAAAGCGAGAGAGTGAAGGGTGTGCAGGAATCCGGACAGAGAGAGAACAAGAGGAACGTCCGCGTGATCTTCTCTGTTTATTCTCAGAAATTGGAAATTAAGAGGGGGGAGCAAAAACAACGACAACAAAAAAACAAAAACGAAAGAAGGCGAACCGGACGCCCTCAAAAACAAAACGAGAGGGGCAGGAGGATGCAGCTTGCACAACAGCGCGGAACAAAAGAATAACATAAAGTCAAAAGAGATGACGGAGGGCTCCTGCACATGGAAGATAGTACGACAGAGGGGAGAAAATATGAGGCGGGGAGGGCGAGGGAGAGGGGAAAGGGAAAGGGAAGAGATTTCGAAAGACTGAAGCTCCCAGTAGATTTAACTGCATGCAGCTCGGCTTTTAAACGGCTGATAAATTATACATGAATGATGCTGAGACAATAATTATGAGCTGTTTTAGTGCAGAGGAGCGGGATGAGGACAGACAGACAATGGCGGAGGAGGAGAAGGGCCGGATGTCGGCCAAGAAATCTCCACGCGAGAACCCTCCGGAGAGCGCCGGGGTCCAGGAGCCGAGGATCCGCCGCATTAACATGATATAATGAGGGCCGCGCCGCGTTTGAAGGGGAATCTTCACTGAAGATTTCTCCTCCCCGAGAAGCGAATGCATTCGCCGTTGGATTGGTTTTGTTTTTTTAAGAACAGTGCCCGCAGGTTATAACACCTGGAGCAAGGCCTTTTGGCTTTTGTTTATGTGACCTAGCCTGAAGCGCATTTGAATGGCAGGAATCACTGGGCGAACAGTGATGCTTTCATGATATGCGCTCCACTGGAACCTGCTTCCGTCCACCTGATTTATCAGTGTCCTTTTATGCCCAACTCTCCTAATAGCCATTACAAATCTGCTGAAATGTGGGGAAAGTAGTTTGTGTGTGAGGAATTTGACATCGACTAGATTATGCAGTGCAATGCGATAGCATTTGTTCACATGTGGATTTCTAAACACTTAATTGTTTGAGATCATCACAATAAAAATGTAATTGTTGTTTTTTTGTCTCAACAAAAAAAAAAAAATAAATAAATAAATAAATATAAACCTCGCCCAATGTGGAAATGTTCACCTGGTTTGGTCATGCCACAGCAATTCATTGGGACTTGAATTGGACTTTGACTGGGAATTTAGTTTTTTCTTTCTGTTGGACTTTGAATAACCCAAGTGGGCTCAAGCTTAAGGTCACAAACTGATGGCTGGATATTATCCTTGAATTTTATCTGACAGAGAGCAGAGATCACACTTCTATCAATTAAGGCAAGTAGTCCAACACCTGACACGGCAAAGCGGCTCCAGACGACCACACTACCACCAACAGGTTTTCATCCAGACGGACAGATTCAACCTGAGGTGTTTGATTACACTGAATAGGCGAATAGACCCAAAAAACAAAGCAGTTCATATATATATGTATAAATCAATGTTTTCACATAATAAATGAACTGAGAAAAGTTAAAACTGATTTTTTTCTGTGTTCCAAAAAAAAAAACACAACCAACCAAACAAAAAAGAATAAAAAACAAGAATTTTGAGGGTGCAACTATTTATTTTCCTGAACTGTAAGGACGTGTGGAAGCAAAAAAAAAAAAAAAAAAAAAGGAGAGGAAGGAAGATAAAAAGAAACTGACAACCCAGCAAAAAAACAAAAAAAGGGATGGCATAAAATCAAACATCTCCCTGCCTACACTGTCCATTCACAATCGTTTCGGTGCTCACCGCCCTTCAGTCAGAGTGTGTATTATGTGTGTGTGTGTCGTCGTGAGCCCTTTATCTAGTTTCGCAGGGCTCATTCCAAGGCTGTACGGGAGCAGCCGGCGTTCGCAGCAGCACTGGTGTGCCCCTAAGCACAGCCACTTAACCCAGGCTAACTCACTCACTCAATACACTCAATACCCAGCCGGGCAAAATCGGGGGGAAAAACACCCCCGTTTTTTAGCGTTTATGCAAGCTGCTCAGCATAAACGCTAAAAATAGACACTGCCCGTCTTTAATGCCACGTCCACAGACCATGCAATTGTCATGTCTGCTGTTGCTGACGGACAACATGTGTGTGTGTCTGTGTGTTTTTGATCATCAGTAGATAGTTAGGGGCAACACCACAATGGGTGGTTCAATTGGCTCTGAGGCAGAGCGTAGCGTAGCTCTAACTGCTCCCCTCCTGTTTTTGTCTACATGCACTCCGCCCCAACACAACCACCAACCCACACACACACATTTAAATGAAAGGTCAATTTCTTACCACACCACTGGTCTGCCCAAGAAACCTGAATTGATTGATTTGACTCAATTTTACTGCAGGCTGAGAGAGAGGAGGCGCGAGTGGGAGACGGGAGAAAGAGACGGGCAGGAAATGTTGACGGTGCATTTGGCCAAACATACAAAGGAACGCCAAGACTGAGCGGAGCTGGATCCGTTCTCCCTCATTCGGTTCATGTTTTCAGACACGTGACGATTTTGAGGAACAGTCGGAAGAAAACGCAATCATTCCTGGGTAAATTGAGCTGAATCTGTGCAGTTTGCGTTCGTGCGAGAAACTTCGACAAACAAGCAAAATGAAATTAATCAAAGCACGTTTTTCACAACGTAATCTGAGAAGAGGCAAGAGAGAGCAAGACTTTCAGCACTGATCGTCCGTCCTTTCCAGCTTATGCAGTCATTCCAAACGTCTGCAACGCCACTACTTATCGTTCCTAAAGTTAAGTCGTAATTATATAATATCTCTCGGCAGCTCGGACATGGCATGAAATGCACATGTTTTCCCTTGTAACATGTAAAAGAACATCAACTCTGCTACTATCTATTATCATCACGAGCTGAGACACAAACAGCACGCACCTCGTAAAACTGGCAGCGCCGAGGTGTGCGAGAAGAGGTGCAATCGGATCGCTCTATTCCCGTCACAACGTCAGAAGGGGGTTGGATTTTGTGCGAACAGATGGTGTTTACCTAGTAACAGGTTGGTTGGATCACCTAGCCACCCCCACCAATGTCAATTATACCATTTTAGAATCCATACACCATTTCTTTTTTGAGGAAAAAAAAAAAAACCGCACCCGTGCTGGGATGTGCAACATTTTTTTGAGCGAAAACCAAAAAAACGCACCATTCCTTCCATTTGAATGAGGGACGATAACGCGCCAAGCCTCTTTTGGGAGAGGATGGCGATGAGCGAGGGGCGACGAAGTGAGAGAGAAAGGGAACGGCTTTAGAGGGAACGGCAGAGATGGAGAGATTGCGAGAGTGGAGTGGAGGAGAAGAGAATGGGGCCATTCGTGTTTTTCGCTTTTTTTTCTTTTTCTGGTTTGTAGTTATGTAGGTCACTTTTTTTTCCCCCCCCCCGTTCAACGATGGTGTGGGGGAATTTGCAAATCTGACATAATAAGGCATTTTGGCCCGCAGTGATGCTTCTGATGACGCACCGTCTTTCCCGCTCATTTTCGTTGCACCACTGCACAGCTGACAGAATGCAGCTGTACCTGGAGAATCCGGGGGACTCGACTTGGGGTGAGGGAGAATGAACGAATACGCCACGGCTGATGTATTGTTTTTTTTTGTGAGGAGAGAGAAAATAAAGATATTTGAATGAAAAACAAAAAAAAAACAAACAACAAAAAAAAAAGCATCTGCGTCCGTGAAGATTTGCAAGTCCCAAAGCACACCAACTCCTTGATGGCTGCGGAGATTTTGGGGAAGACAAAGTGTGTATGCTTGCTGTTTCATGCTTGCCTTCCTTCAGAGACGTTTCTTGCAGCATTGGGAGATCCGAAGTAGAACAAAAATTCCCTCTCTCATTAATAATTCACCTGTCGCTTCGCTCATAACGGCAAAAAAGACCTGGAAACTAGGGGGGGAAAGAAAGAAAGAAACTCACCGACGAAACCGCTTGACCTGTCAGTCTTGATACATCAGAAATTGTGCACATATATGCAAGTCCAAACTCACACACTCATGCACACGCACCCACTCACACACACACAGGGGCAGACAGCACTGGCAGTGCTCTCCAAGGACCAGCTTGTGTTGCTAAAATAAGGCAGTGTCTGGAAAGAGGTGGATTCCCCCCGGAGGGGGGCATGGAAGAGCACTAAAAGCTAAGTGGAGATGAAAAAAAAAAAGTAGCCTCCAGAACTGGAGGGAGAGTGAGAGGATGGAGGTGAAGGGCATAGGAGTGATGGAAACAAAATCAAGGACAGAAGGAAGAAGGTCCAGAGGAAAAAAAAAAAAAAAAAAAAAGAAAAAGAAAAACAGAAGCAAGAAAAACACATAAATCAAAGTGAAACTTTTAAGACGCACTTAAGATTTAACTTTCTAATAAAATAACTACCATCTCAGATCCATTCATTAGTATAAATTAAATCTGGCCATATTTCTTGGACCTGACAGGAAGCAGGATGAAACGATAAAACCACTGTGTGCCTGTAAAACCGCGAATAAACGCAAGCAGGACAAAACAGGAGCTCATACCGTGGCCTCCCGTCCTCAGACAAGGGGCACAAAATTCATAAGGTTAGCAAATATGTTTGGCAATCTCATTGCATTTATCAGTCGAATGCACGAACAAAGTTGCAAAGTTTGCGGCCCCCGCGGTATTAGCAGGATATTCGAGCGTGTGCGTGGGCCGAAGACCTGAGACACTCGGCTGAGAAATGGACTCAGTGAAACTTTATAAATAATTTTTATGAGGTTACCCACAGCGGGTTTATTGGTCACATCCTCAGTGCATACAAACTAATCCCTTTCAATGACACACAGTGAAATTAAAGTGTATTCATATTGTCTCATCAATTTTTTTTTCTTATTTTTATATTTTATAATGCTGCAGCTACGAACTTAGTATCAATTAACAGTGAAGTGTTAGACAAATGATAAAAAATCGGAACGATGTTATGTACATTTGTGTTCAGCCTCCTTCAGTCTGATAACTTAAAATAAAATCTGATTTTACTGGTGGATTATTTGGCTCACAAATTAATCCACCTGTCTATAATTTCATCTCAGTGCGTATAGAGTTGCTCTAAGATATTAAGAACAAATGTCTCTCGAAGACAAAAAGAAAACAAAGCACAAACCAGGCATTTTCGACAAAGACTTTCTGGCTAACATTCAACACACTCTGTGCATGGAGGTAATGTCTGAACACACACTCTTCATAGTGAAGCACGGTGGTGGCACTATCATAACACGGGGGTAGAATGGCATATTCTTGATCAAAACACGCGGCGTGTATGTGGAAGAATGAACAAATTCAAAGGACTATTAAAGAGTTGAATAAATTCCTTGATCCATAAACTTGTACTTTATCTTTTTTGCCCTAGAAAATGTGCAATTTTTGTTGCTCTATGACATGAAATAGTCCCTGATCAACTTTAAAGTTTGTAGCTATAAAATGGTTTAAGGCGCTGTTCGTGGTATCTGCACTGATATTTGGTTTTCAGCTGAATATTGTTTTTTTGTTGTTTTTTTTTGGTCAAAAACAGAAAACAGTGCTAGTTTCAATTTGACTGCGATGCATATTAAAACATCACCAGGCGTCACAATTAAGCATCATGTTTATCATCATAGCAAGAAACGTCAGATCTTAAACATCAGGTTTGGCGCACTGCTGTGCGACAAAAAAAAAAAAAAAAGATTTCCCTTTTATTTATATATAGGTACATTCATAAAATAAAATATAGAGATATGCTAAAGAAAAAAAAAAATACATCCTTGAATGTCTGCCTCATTTCACTGTGGGAAATTCCCAAATCCATCCTTGACATGGGCCATGAATCATTCAGCAGCTCTGCATATCCACACACATGCATAAAAAAAAGGGTGAATATTCAGTAAAAAGTAACACACAAAATCTTGTTCTTCACCACCTGGTGTGGAAGCCGTGGAAACGCATCGAACATGGCGTTACTTTGGCAACGTGGCTGAGAGCTTTTTAGTTTTCGCCTTTCTGCTTTTATCTTCCTGCTTTTACATGTCTCTGCCTCATCTCTCCTTCTCTCTTATTTTTTTTTGCCCATGAGTCTCTGCATCCCTCATCCTCTCCCTGCTCTGTCTCCGTCTCTCCATCTGTGGCTGAGCTTAGGTACATTCCTTCTCCATTAGCCGTTTTGGTTGGTTGCTGCACCAGGGAACACCGCAGGGAGGTCTGAGGGAATGACTAAGAAAAGAGGGAGGACGGAGAAATACGTGGTGTGGCGGGACGAAGTGTGTTTTGCGTGTACCTGCGCGGGCAAAGAACACGCTCCAAAAAAATTACAGGGTGCCGGGAGATTGTGAGACGAACAGCAACCAAAACAAAACAACAAAAAAAAAAAAAACCAGGAGAGCAAGCAACAAAATAGCGGATCTGCAAATTGCCAGCATCGCAGCAGTTTCTGAAAGTGGGGTTGTTTTGTGTATTTGCATCGTTTTTACGCGTGCAGGCATGGATCTACTACTCTGAGAAAACATGTGTCTGCTGGCTGGTGATGGAAAACCTTAAATAAGAGCAGCTTTTTAAGGCTCACTTGATAAACGAACCCACCAGAGAGTTTTCATTTAGCCATCAATCTTGTGCCACGTTTCGACTTCCCCTTTAATTTATTCTGCACTTAAGTTTTTATTCGCCACGCGTGTTTAGTTAAAGTTGAGACCGCAGGCTCTAAAACAGGACTAAAAAGCAAAATGTTTGCACCTGTGAACCACAAGCTTCGACACGTTTTCGGAGGATTTGATAGAGCAGAACAATAGCGCCGCTCACACAACTGCGAAGTTCCAAAAATCTCACGCTTTCCAGTCTTCCTGAGTCAACCCCTTGTCTCACCACCTTTTGTTGTGATTATTAGATGATTATATCTCCAAACTTGCATGTTTTCACCAACTTAGCACTTTCAAACTGAATTATTTCACCCAATCTTAATTTCAAAAATGATTCTTTATTTCCTCTTGAAGAGGCCAACCAGAGCTGGAGATCTCTGCATCTCCTCCAGAGTTACTATCAACATCTTGGCTGCGTTTCTGTTTTTTAACTTGGAAGTTGCATCACTGTCAATTTTTTAGGCTAATTGGATGACCAGAGCTCTCTAGGATGTTGCAAGCTTGAGATTTTGTTTCAACTTCTAATCCTGGTATACACAAATCCGCATTTTTACCCCTAAATTGATTTTCCTGAACAAATATGATCCCTTCACAGAAAACCCGGATTTGTAAGCCTGGATGCGACTTCTGAAGACAATCGGTTGCACTGGAACTTTTTTAGGCGAACAAAAAAACGGCGAACAAATGACTGCCACACTTTTCATTTGTTCATGTATAAACACTTATGTAAAAAGTTAGGGATGGTCCGCCACATAAAATCCCAGCATTTTATTTACTTATGTTTTATGATGTTAGGAAATGTCAAAAATGAATGAATGATTTTGCAAGGCACTCCAACATGAAGTGAAGAGCGGCTCATTCTATCCTCTAACTGCAGCTGCACTGCGTTTCAGCGGCGTGGCCATTTTGTTCTCCCATCACGCGGCGTTGCGTCGCACTGATAAAAACCGGTGCGCTTTATCTCCCAACCCGTACACGTTCAGTCACATTCGGCGGGGCAGAATCGCATTTCTCGCCGGTATCCAGGGTATTGTGAAGCCCTGTTCTTTGTCGTTCTGCATCCGTAAAGAAATGCTGTGTCACTTGTGGCGTTATGTAATCACACAGTGCGTCTGGCGCGGCGCCGACGTCTTATCAACGCGCCGATGTGACGCGTGATCGTAATGTTCCTTACTTTTGCAAATTGACCAGATTCAACCCGCTGTTTCCGTGTCGGACTGTTTTTCTGACCAATCGGCTCCACGCTGACTTGGCACAGCTTTGCTCTAAAAAAGTTGAGGTGTTTATCTGCCACTGAGTGGAGAAAACACATTGTATAGCAGGGCTACGATAAACTCTGGCAACGCTTTTGATCCAACAATTGGTCTAATAGCTCTAGGATTCAGCAGAAACTTGATAGGTACATGCACTGCGTAAGACTAAATTTTACTGTTTTAGGTCAGTTAAATATATTATATTTCCCTAACACCAGAATACTGACAGACAGAATGTTTCCAAGCTAACAACAAGCTAAAATGTGTTCAAGCTAACTTACTTTAGCTTGCTGGAATTCAGAGGGTAACACAAACTAAGGTTACTATGAACACGATTTTCTTTAAGCTTATTGAGCAAGACGATGAAGTCGTAACTTTTACAGCTTTGAAGGTCATTTCACAACATTTGTCTAAACAGACTGGAGGCAAACACAATGCCTTGTAGTAAAAACAAACCCAAAAAAAAACATTTAAAAATTCAGGCAAGATATTATAATTGTCGGCCTCCAACAGGTTGGCACAACTTTCAGTTGTCTGCTCAGCTATTCGAACAATAACAAGCAAGAATAAACACTTATGGGAATGTCCAGCCATTGTATTGATGGTGATGGTGTTTGATACAAAATGTGGAAATCAACTCTAATATCAAAGCTAAGGGCTTCGATCCTGAATCACCAATCAGTGAGCGAGAAGCCACTACTCGAGAGAGTAACAAAATAGCATCATGAGGAAAAACGTTTTGTGGAAAATTTAAAGCAACGTCTAAAGACATCATCCTGTAAGTCAGAGTTTGGACACAAATCCAAGAAGATGACGATAGTCGATATAATGTCCAGAGATCTGCGACGACGTGGCTTAAGGGAAATAAAGTCAAGGTTTTGGTGTGGCCGTTGCAAAGCCTCGATCTTGATCCCATTGAAATTTTGTCATCGGAGCTGAAAATGTGTACGAGCAAGACGGCCTACAGACCAGACTCTTGGGAAGAATGGGCCGAAAACTCCAGCAGGTAATTTT
Source organism: Poeciliopsis turrubarensis (assembly GCA_010277015.1). Lineage (NCBI taxonomy): Eukaryota > Metazoa > Chordata > Actinopteri > Cyprinodontiformes > Poeciliidae > Poeciliopsis > Poeciliopsis turrubarensis. Next base: position 6,135,587 of record VMRN01000012.1, on the reverse strand, counting down.
TGAATTGCTTGAGGAGGGATTCCCAAGACATTTTTACACAAGTCATACAATTTACAAGGCAATTCTACCACATCTTACAGAAAATGGTTTTAAATTTTGCATTTTAAAGACGGTTTAAAATTCTCTCTGTCGTTATTCTGGCGTTGAACAGCTCGAGATAATTGGAGCTTACCGGGATGACAAAACACAGGAAATGTTTAGTTTGATTTGAATTCAAACAGCGAGGGGAGGGAAAAAACGGGTTTTTATTTCTTTTACAAGCATGTGTAAATATCTGCTTTTATTTGTATTCTCGAGGGACGGATTTTGTCAGCGAGGGTAGTTTGTTTTTTGGTGGGGGTGCAGGGGGGCTCGGGAAGTCATCTTCTTTTAGTAAGCGACTCTAATTGACACGGCGAGAAATATAAAAGCCCCACCGAACCTCGTTTCTGTTGCCAGCTGGGTAATATTCTCGCTGTATCCCTGGTGCACAGTTTCAATCTCACCCAGTCAATGACTGAGGGAGATATGAGCACGCCGGGGCCACGAAGACGGCGGCTAGGAAAGAAAAAGGAAAAAAAAAAACGTGGCGGTAAACAACCTGCTCACCAAGCCGCGGCTCATTCAGGGCATGTCTGCAGAGAGGACAGAGCCAGACCCAGAGATAGGGATGAGACGAACCGGAGAGCGATTGAGGGGCATTCCTCCTACTGTCTCCTCCGCCTTTCTTTTCCATCAGCAATCCCCGTCGCCCACCCCTCCTCCCAACCCCAAATCAAGCCACTGTGTGTTTGAGTGGGTGAAACACTGCCACAGTCCCTATAGCCTCCTGCGAGACTCTACTTCAAACAGACTGGAGAAGCACTGCCAAGGGTGTGTGTATCTCTGTAGTCGGCGCTCGCGCTGCGTCCGCCTGCACAGACGCTCCCCTATATCCGCGCGTTCTCTCGCTTTCATCCCCTCGTCTGGCGCTTTTGAGTCATTTGAATTACATGTGCTCGAATTTAAGAAGAATGCCATCAAAAGGGGGAAGGCTGGAGAACTGAAACGGGCCACGCGCCGCAGCATCACACATTCACAGACAGGCGTAATTAAACAAAGGCCTTCACGTCTGCGGTGGAACGCGTGAAGGCCTCCCTGTGGAGAGAGACATATTAAAACCCAGATAAGACCAAAACAATTATGAAAAGCTCCAGATCCAGACCTTTTACCTCCCCCTCCAACCCCCCTGCTCTCTCTCCCCTGGATATTATGTTTGTGTGTATGTGTGTGTTTTGCACATGTTCGGGGCTGCCTCCTCCACCTCGCGCCGGCACTAAACGGAGAAAGAGCACGGGCTCCTCTGCTCGCGTTGCTCTGATGTCTCATGTTTTATTTAATGCTTGGCAATTGTTGATGAGCAAAAGCAGTGGGGACCTTGAAGCAGTTCGCCGCACTAAATAAAAACCACTTTGAACAGTGAGATGGCAATGACTCAAGCCTCATTATGTTTGAATACGTGGCGTTGTGTTCGGTAGCAGTGATTTGTGCAGTTAACAACGTTAAGAGCTCCGACAAATAAAAGAGCAAAGGCAGATCCGCCGACACCGAAGGCGCAAGGTGGAGGGGATGATACCCTCCGATTACTGGTTTAGAAAATTTGATATTTTGTGCTTCACCTGGGAAGCGCGGAACTATTATCCCCCTCTCTCTGCCACGACTCCGTCACCGTTCTCCCATCCTGGCTCATTCGGAGACTTGTGGCTGGGAGGAAGAAAAAAAAAAAAAACCAACATACTGCGCCCTGTTAATAAATGATTAAATGTCTCCATCCTCAGACGCATCGCCGGCTGCGTGAAATGAGGAGAACACTTAGATCATCTTGAGCTGGGTTGTTGTTTTTTGGTTATTTTTTTGCTCCTTTTGGATCACAGCGGAGTTATCTTCACTTTTGGAATAAATTACTGAAAGTCTGAAAGCATAAACATCCGATAAATATATGTTTGTCTATTAAATAATAATGATGGGTTTTAAAACGGAATCTGAAATGGCAATGTTTGATTAGTTTTTTTTTAAAGTTTGGTTTGTGAGGGTACAAAACGTGCAAAACTCCATCCATCCATCCATCCATCCATCCATCCATCCATCCATCCATCC